>JACEEZ010010187.1:24942-129942 GCA_016584305.1 Chionoecetes opilio | reverse complement strand
ACTGACTGCACCCCACCCAGTGTCACACACAGCTGTTTACTCATAATAAATAGATTATACAGTGGAGTGCCCAGTGCAAAGATGAGGGTTAACAAGGTTAGGATAAGTGAAGAAGGTTAGGATATAATTATAGGGATAGGTTCAGTTAGTATTTAAATAATTGGAAGTGTGAAGACTGGCCATTGTAATAACAGCAGTAATTAATGTAATAACTATGGACAAAAATATATAACGGTTATTAGAGTTGTAGTATGTGAGTTTAACTTTCTAGTTGTGGGGTGCCAATTAATTATATTCCGAAATACACCTAAACACATACCGAAATATACAGAAATACAGTTCTGAAATACATGTCTTATGTCAAGTAATATCATATTTCAGTATATTGGGGTTAATATTCAGCAGGAGTTGGCGGGCTCCACAGGCCTTACAACTTAATTTTTGTCTGTTATTTTCGGCTCAGTATAATGCAGTACATACTTATTCACTTCCGGCAACCAAAAATATAAAATTTCTATAAATTATAATAGCTAGGTTAGGTTAAGTTTGGGTTTTGGTTAGGTTAGAATTTGGGTTGTGTAGACTTAGGTGTACTTTAGGTTTAGGATAGGTTTGGGTTAGGTTTGTAGAGTATTTGGTTAAATAAGCGAATCTGATGGTGCGAGAATGCCCGGCTGCCGCGGCTGGTTGGCGCCGCCAACTCCTGCGCAATATTGACTTATATTGGTAAAGAAATATACCCAAGGCTCAAGGCCTCAATATATTGGTATAAAATATAGTATTAAAATATATATAAATAGGTTTAAAAAAAACAGTATTTCGGTATATTTAGTGTATTTTGTTATGTGTGATGTTGTATATCGGTATTAAGAATTAATCTTAATATTGATAAACACCCAATTTTTTTTTTAAATATATATATCATTTCTCGTGAAACCATATTTTTGTGTAATTTGGTATTGAGGCATAATACATATATAAAATAAAAGGTATTGCTGTATATTTTGATATATTTTTTGTATGGTTTTGGGTGTATTTTTGCATGGTTTGGGTGTATTTTGGTATATTTTTGCATGGTTTTGGGTGTATTTTGGTATATTTTTGCATGGTTTTGGGTGTATTTTGGTATATTTTTGCATGGTTTTGGGTGTATTTTGGTATATTTTTGCATGGTTTTGGGTGTATTTTGGTTTTTATTTTGCATTGTTTGGGTGTATTTTGGTATATTTTTCCCAGGTTTGGGTGTATTTTGGTATATTTTTGCATGGTTTTGGGTGTATTTGGTATATTTTTGCATGGTTTGGATGTATTTTGGTATTTTTTGCATGGTTTTGGGTGTTTTTTTGGACATATTTTTGCATGGTTTGGGTGTATTTTTGCATGGTTTTGGGGGGTATTTGGTATATTTTTGCATGGTTTGGGTGTATTTTGATATTTTTGCAGGGTTTTTGGGTGTATTTTGATATATTTTGTATGGTTTTGGGTGTATTTGGTATATTTTGTTTTAAGAGATACTGCTAAGAGATTTTAAGAGAATGTAGTGCACCACTTAAGGTAAATGTTCACCCATAATTAATTTAGGTTTATAACTATGGGTACCAGGGGTAAAAGCCACATAAAATGTTCCAAGATGGTTTGAATTTGTTCATATTCCATCTCTAAAATGTTTATATATACCAAGGTTTTTTGACATTAATGCCTTCTTCCTTTCACACTTTACATAACATAACCAAACTTTAAGACCTTTTTCTCCATAAAATCATACTGCCCATTGAATAGAGATGCAAGAGATATTTTCAAAGAATGTAGAATGATAGCTAAACAAATTTTACTTTTATTTCTTTTCTTTAATGTAAATTTCTTTTCGTAACGTATTACATCCTTGTTTCAGATTTGAATGCAACACTTGCGGTGGGAGCCATCCCACCTATGGAGGGGCCACGATCTGCTGTACTGAGAAAAAACTGCAGGAGTACCTACCGGCAGTTCCTGGCCCTTCAACTTCAATGGAAGTTGGGAAATGTATGATTATAGAGTTAATGTAAAAAAAGTAGTGTTAAAGCATAAGGCCCTTAATACACACACACACACACACACACACACACACACACACACACACACACACACACACACACACACACACACACACACACACACACACACACACGGACACACAAATAAAACATGTAAATTTATATTCTGTTGATTTTCAGGGTACGTATGCTCGATTTGCGACAAGCAACACAACTCATCAGAGCTAGCCACGGTATGCTTCTCTTCACACTACATACTGTCTACACAAGACGCTACTTCTGGATTGATACAAATTCAAGGTCTGGACATGTTTTCGGTTGTCTTCTTTGTTTGCAATATTGTCACCCTCTTAAAATAATGGTTAATATTCCGCAGGAGTTGGCGGGCTCCACAGGCCTTACAGCTTACGTTTTCTCTGTTAATTTCTGCTCAATATATTGTGCTGTAGTTACCGCCAACTCCTGCGGAATATTTACCAAAATAATTGCTAATCTAACCTTACCGACTCTGAAGCCTGTTCCTTCCTGGGAAGTCCTTCAAGGGGGTGAGCATGACAGAAGAGTCTCCAACTGCTTTTTTCTATACATTCCACCCTTGCATTCTCAATATCTCTACATCTGCTATCCTCCCTTCCCCTCAGGTTAGAATTACTAGTTTTGGGGGAAATTGAAATAACCTGTATTTCTAGCTTTATCATATTATTTTTTATTGATGTGGGTTTTTTTTTTACTTTTAACAACATTTAAAAATGAACATTAGAAACATTTTCACACGTAAAGAGTGCTATTTAACCAAATGAAATAACTTTGACCTTTTGATGATCATGTTATAACTTCGGCAATTTCGGTTTTGACACTTGGGCAGTTTCACTTTCGAAAAATACAATTTAGGCACATTTGATATTACAAATGCTTTACTTAAATAACTGATTAAATGCAAACCACTGTATGAGTAACTCGGTTTCATTTGTTACTGCTAAGGCAAGGTAGTTTGGTAAAGATGGGGGCATACGCTATGCTGCGCGTGGCCTTCAGTGCTCATCTCCATGGCATTTGCCCTTTGAGCCTGGGGTGGGTGGTGGGTGAGGACCCGTTTCCCCGGGACACAGGGCTAGTGGGTTACCACAGTTACCACAGTTAGCTTCACCAGGTTTCCCCAGGTACCCATTTATCCACCCAGAAAGGGAGGAAGAATAGCTGGGTTGGCTGGTCACCGACTTTCCTTGTCCCGGATTCAAACCGGGCACGCATATTTGTAGCCAGGCACGCTAGCCACTACACCACGGAGGCGACAAAGATATGGCATTGTGTCGAAGAAATAATGGCATTCAGCAGGATTAATAGCCCAATTACTCCCAATTATTCATTGGGAGTGCTGATTGGAACATAGGAATCCATTCCAAACTGTTCAAGATTTGAGCCTGCTGTGGCAGAGCCTCCCAAATTGCAATGAATTATGTGTGTAGTGGATATTGGGGAAATTAAGACTAGGAGAGGAAATCAATTAGGCATCTGGTTATAGTAACGCTGAAGAGTAAACAAGCATCAGAACTTGTGAAAACATTTTTGAACATGTGATTTGCGCACATAGACCGCCAGAGATAGTAGAAACAGACCAGGGTTAAGCCCCTGCACAGCTACCTGTCACACATACACGACTCAAAAGTGGTGTCCCACGCCTCCCGACTGGCACGATTCCTCGACGAGTCGACTCTGACGAGAGACTCTGCTCACGACCGGTCGTGATGTTCGCAAGACCGCGACAAGGCAATGGGGCGGCGGAGCTAGGAGTCTTCAAATTTAAAATATAACGGATTTTTGTCCTCAGCCACGAACACACCACGAGTCGTGTTGCGTTCGTGAAATGCACTACGACGCACCCACAGCCGACCCATATCACTACTACTACTACCACAACTTCTACTACTACTACTATTATTATTATTATAATTATTACTATTATCAATTTTTTTAGACGAATATTTATTCTTGATGATTAGATTTAAGTATATTTGGGATATATTTAATATATATTGAGAGAGAGAGAGTCACGTTCCTTTATCATGTATGTACACTCAAAAGGCCATGGATCAGTGTTGTCACCTAGTCGCTCACGCCAACCGCCAACAGTAAAAAAAAAATTTGTCGGCGACTGCATCACGACACGTTACGACGGCGTCACAACGCATCAGATTGATCTGACGCCCCTTTCACACATTCTAGAGTAGCGTGCCGAATTGTGGCGACTTGTTACTCGCGAAAACACGTGGGCGCACTCGTAGGTACTCGTGGAAAGTCGCCATCAAGTCGTATCAAGTAGTGAGAGTCGTGGCAGATTCGCGAGGTGTCTTGGGTATGTCTGCGAGGGGCTGGAAATTTTGGGCATGTTAAAAATCTGGCTGCGCAACGGTACGACTTTTGGATGCGTAGCAAATGCGTAGCCAGATCGTAACTACTAGTATCAACTCGTAGCGACGCGTCATTTATCGTAGCGACTCAATTGCCTATTCGTAGTGACTCAAGTAGTGACGTAGTGACTAATTCGTAGTGACGGGTGCTCCGTAGTGTAGTGGTTAGCACGCTCGGTTCACAACCGCGAAGTCCCGGGTTGGATCCACGGGCGGACCGGAGAAACTTGGGCGGTCTCCTAAAAAACACCCGAGCCCCTGTCCACCCAGTAGTGAATGGGTACCGGGTGATAGCCGGGGGTTTGTGACGTACCAGCCTCCCGGGGCGAGGTGCAGATGACCCTGTACCTCACGCGAGATAAAGATTTCCCTCACAGATCGGTCAGGTCAAGCCACCGGGTCGTACAAACTCGTAGCAAACTCTTGCAATGTCGTAGCAACTCGTAAACGACTCTGCAACTCTTAGCGACACTCGTAACTATGCGTACAAACTCTTAGGAAAGTCGTACTAATTCGTGATTGGGTACACGAGAAATGACCGATAAAACAGTGTCGGGTGTCAGTGTCGCCTTTTATCCACGAGTAGACGCCGATTTGGGATTCGGCGCTACTCGGCTTGCTACTCTAGAATGTGTGAAAGGGGCTTAAGACTGCTTCATGACCAACCTACGACACTCCCGACTGTGACACGATTTTTGAAAAGTCGTGAGGCGGCCACGATATTTTTTACGCGCGCAATAAATTAAAACGTGGGGCGCGACGTGTCGTCCCAGCGGCTCACGAACGCGCTAATAGTCCACTATGAGTCGGCAATAAGGACGATGATGTATAAGCCGTACACCTTTAGACGTGTCGCTGTCGGCCCCTTTAGTCGTGTATGTGTGACAGGGACTTAAGGACTTTGTGTATCATGAATGGTGTCAATATGTTTGAAAAAGTTTGATTCCATCATTGGGCAGAGACATTTGACCTCATCATTTCACACATAAGTCCTTGTTGAGCTGTGCGAGAGTAGGTACATGAGGGAATAGTTGAGTTGAAACAATGCATTCTGCTATGAGCAGGATAAGAGAAACCTCGTGTATGTAATATGTGGGTGTATGCGCCCAATCGTTGAACACCAAGCTGCGAGGAATCGTAAACAGGTATTGGTCCAATAAATAAAATGTGCAATGGTTCTCTTGTCTTCAAAGACTTGACAGGGTTGTGTACTTAGGTGCTATATAGGTAATACTTAGGTATTTCCAGAAGTTATGTTAATGAAAGCAAGCAGTTAACCACTATGAATAAAACATATGGGGACAGTACCCTTAATGAAAAGTTTTAGATTGAAGAGCTTTTCTTCTATTGCTCTGCCACTATCATTATCATTATCATTGGACAGTATACATTATACATTTTACTGTACCAAACTGCAAAATGATTTCCATATCTTAACTTTTTCCTGACTAGGAGCTTTTGAACATATTACAATCAATATTACATCCTCAATCTTTCAGAGCAGTCAAGTGCCCTGCCGCTAGGGGGTTTGTGTGACTGGACCACCAAAGTCGCGGCACTTATATTTGGCCCCCAAGGAAAGGTACCATCGCCCTGACGGGGAAGCCGTAAAAAGGGACACGGCGTGGGCAGAGGTTGCTGCAGTAATTGCTCCCCTGGTAAATATTTCAAAGTTCGCACTTTTTATTTTAAAACAATTTATCTAGGAATAAAAATTTACTCAAACAAATTCATCACTATCATCTATCAAGGTCAAATGAATACAGAAAGTGATGGTTAGTTGGGTTAAATCTGGAGTGGTTGAGCAATCTGCCTCACGTTTTTTGGTAGGCATAAAGATTTATCGCACAATAAAGTCCTGTCGAACATTAGTACAGGATTTGTGTTTCACTGAAGTTTTCTCTTTACAGCCAAATCTTCTCGCGGGTCTTTTAGTCCAGGAGAATGGATTATTGGCTCATAAGGTAGTAGTTATTATGTTAAGGGCTTTTATGCAGCATATAGGTTTAAAGCACTGGTGATGGGCATGCTTGTTGGACATTTGCATATTCAAACTTAAATCTTGTTTTAATAAGCTATTGTAGACATAATTTTCTTTGTGGTGTGGAGTTAAATGCAGTGTTGAGTATCTCATCATCACATGCACTCATCACTTAATACCTGGGTTTCATGTTAGCCTTGGGATATGAGTGTGTCAACATTTCATTCATTTGCAGTGTCTGCTAAAAGACAGTTAAAAAAAAATAATAATAATAATAATAAACTGTGGATTTGGATTTTTATAAAAGAAATTATAGAACAGCTGTGAATGTTTTCCGCAGTCATTTCTACCATTGTTTATGATGGGCCTCCCTGTTTGGCTTTCTTTGCTCTAAGTGTACATAACCTTAATGCACTGTGTATATTTGGGGGAAACATACAAAGGGAGAATTGGTTTTAAACTATGCATGGGGCCCTTCTATAGTGCAACCTTCCTTACAGTCATAGATAAAGAAGCAATGAGCTCTTACCACTTACTTTAGTCTGCACCTACACACTCATCATGTTCTATTAGTGCCACTAACAATTTAGTGAGAAAGTCAGGCCTTTCTTTTATTTTCTTCTGACATGTACCATTCATAGAATCCTTGTCTGAGGCAGCACGCAAGAAAGCTAAACCAAAGTGCAACTACCAGCACAATACATTCCATTCATATTTGTAAATAAATATAATGCATAGGGGAAAATTTCTGTCGCTATAACTTGTGTAACTCTGTAAATTACCGTAATGGAATGACTCCCAAATCCTATGATTAACCTCAGTTTTCTAGTCCAAATAGCTTGCAAGGTTTTGTTGTAGCCATACATTTATGTACTTGCCGTGTACAGTGAACTATTACAGGATTCATTATTTTTCTTATAAATGTACTTTTACATACTGATGGTACCGAGTCAAAAAACATCTCTGAAGCAGTTAACTCTCAGCAGTCTTCCAAATAAGTTTGCTACATCGGTTAGCATTCCATTAATTTCAAGAAACTGACAACATTCATCATAGTACAATGTTTTCTTTAATGCCTGTGTCCCCTTCCATCCTATAGGGAAGTTATGTATGTAGAGGAATTGATTACTCTTAGTCCATGGAAGGCAGGCGACCCTTTCAACCTGTAGGTGTTTGTGTGTGCCTGTACGCGAATGTGTTGCTTTCTGCTTATCTCCATCCAAACAAATACTGTGCAGAAATCATAAATGGTGTGTGGCATGTCCTGTGGGTTTACTCATGCTATGTATATTTACATATTGAGATTTACAATAACCATGTTAGTTATAGTATGGTTGGCTGTTCTCCCCATTTATCATATTATCTCATCATGCTGGATTATTGGGGCACATTAAGGCAATGTTCCACCTTCATCTATGTTTATTGACCTTCTCTGCTTTCAGGTGCCTGGTCTCACTAGCATCCAGTGCCAGTCAAAATTCAAGAAACTTAAAGACCTCCTTATAAAATTTGAAAATAATAAGAGGAAGACGGGCACAGGAAAGCTCAGGCTTTTTAAACTCCATGCTATGATCTGCTCTTCTCTTTCCTTTGTGAGAGGCCTGGAGTCGTTCCGAAGTACATCTCCACATGTGGTGGGTTGGCCAAGAAACAAGACACAGAACACACACAAACACAGTCTACAGACACAGAACACACACAAACACAGTCTACAGACACAGAACACACACAAACACAGGAAACCACACACACTAGCACCACAGACACACCCACACAACAAACACGAGACATTACACGGCCACCACCACAGAAACGACTCCGGCCACTAACAAAGGCTCGAAGAGTAGAGCAGATCATGCAGGAGCGCCTTTGTGCAATCAAAAAAACATGAGGAAAAACTTGAGGCACAGAATGAAAGAATGTTGGCACTGCAGGAAAGACTGATAGTCAGTATAGAGGCAAACACCGCAGTTCTCAGCCAAAGGAATGAAATTTTGCGTGAACGCAATAATATTTTAAATCAAATTAAACATGTAAATTAGAGTAAATATATTAAAGTAATAATTTTTTTCAGTGTCACTTCATTTTTTATTAGTAATTTCTTTCTCTTTTCAATTAATTTATAATACATTTTTTTAGTCTAGCATATCAACATTTTTATTACGTTCACGCATAATTTCTTTCTTTTTGCTCATACAGTCGGCGCCAAAAAACTTTGGACAAGAATAGCGTCCTTACCTATTTTGCCTTTTTTGGTTGGAGCTAATAAATTTCTGTAAGTTTTTTTTTTTATCTGGCAGTGCATTTGGGTGTCTGCTGTCGATTCTTCGCTGCTGCCCGCTCCGTATCTTCCAAGTCATCATAGGATATGAAGAGGTTGTTGTTTGATTCTCCTACCTTCCTACACACCCATTCGCTCCTACATCTTATACCGCCTCCTCCAGGTTTACTAAGGCATTATGCCGGGCAAATCGCTATCCATTGTGAAGAAGACACATATAGTAACCTTGTATCGAAGTGGGAAAACCATGGGCCAGATAGCGAGGGAGAAGTGTGTTTCCAAACACACCGTCTCGGTCTGGTGCAGGCGTGCGCAAGATGGTGACATCAACAATCCTTTCGAACAGTTTTTCTTGGTCGCCCTGACCCTTTCTTCCACGACAAAACAGTCTCTTAACTCACCATCTTGCGCACGCCTGCACCAGACCGAGACAGTGTGTTTGGAAACACACTTCTCCCTCGCTATCTGGCCCATGGTTTTCCCACTTCGATACAAGGTTACTATATGTGTCTTCTTCACAATGGATAGCGATTTGCCCGGCATAATGCCTTAGTAAACCTGGAGGAGGCGGTATAAGATGTAGGAGCGAATGGGTGTGTAGGAAGGTTGGAGAATCAAACAACAACCTCTTCATATCCTATGATGACTTGGAAGTTACGGAGCGGGCAGCAGCGAAGAATCGACAGCAGACACCCTAATGCACTGCCAGAAAAAGAAAAAAAACGTAAAAAAATTTCATCGATCCAACCAAAAATGCCAAAATAGGTAAGGACGCTATTCTTGTCCTAAGTTTCTTGGCACCGACTGTATTTGCCGCAACTGGCTACTGCACTGAGTTTTATGATCCCGTTAGAGCCTTTGAATCTCACTCAAATACCAGTTTTGAGGATTTTTGAAGAAATTTTTCTGTACATGCGTTTATAGTTTTGTTCAAATCAAACGATTATTCACATTATTCAAAACATAATTTCGATCATACTTTCAAATAGTATTTCTTTAAACCCAATGTTCATGGTATGGACATGAGTATATCAAAACCATTGGTTTTATAGTGAAAACCGGATATTCAACATAAAAACAACTTAATAGTACCTTTTTTGGGAATGGAACATTCTAAACATTCATAGCATTTCATCACAGTTGTAGTTAGCATATTTTTATCTATCATTCTTCATACGAAGCTTCCATGTACTATCTTCTTAGGGACCTGGTATCATTGTCCAACTGTTTTCTACAAAGTAGTGATAGCTATTAGTATGTAGTTCAGCAGATACCCTAGTTATGGACCAATAGGACTCCTGGTGTATGTTATTCCTATGGATTCCTCCTCCATCTCATCTCACTCCACCTCATTCCATCTATTCGATCAAGATAACATCTCAAGACGCAGTTGGCACCATCACAAACTCATTAGTTATCATAATCTCAGGAAAAAAATGCATTTGTGAAATGTGTTTTGTATTTTTTATATTTTACAAAAAATGTGACGATTTATAAAAATTATAAAAGAATCACAACGCAAATTTGTAGATTAATTTTTCCTAACCAAATCTGGATAAGATTATATACATGTTAATACCTAATATTGTCCTACATTACTCCATATCCCACATTACTCCATTACACTCCTGGGGCAGAGCTGGGCACTAACTACATTATATGTACACACAACCCTCGTTTTCCCGGACTAATAGGGGGGAGTACTGGTCCGGGAACCGCAAACGTCCGGGAATCTCAACAGTCCGAGGCCATTACTCACCCCGGACGTTTATCCTACTCTAGTATTTACTGTCCGGCAACCGCCAATATCAGCTACCCCGCCCAGGACTTTTACGTCACTTTGTTGTTGTTTTTAGTGCTGCGAGGATCCCTTGGGGAACACTATGAGCCCTGGTGATGTCCTATGATGCTATCACGCGCTGTAGTTGACCTGTCTTCCTCAGGAAGGCACAGGTGAGGCGGATGACAGCGTGTTGCCGGGAGGGGTGTGTGTCTTGGAGAGTTGAGTGTCGTGTTCCCAAATGTAAACAATACGACCGCTGAGCATGCTGCCACCTGGTGGGAGGCGCGAACACTGACAGGAAACGCTCGGACCGCCGGACAACTTTGTCAATTTACGGACTGGACCAGGCATTTGTCCTGGACTCTTGACATATCCCCGGACCTCTGATATTGACCGGCAAATCCGATATCTGGGAAATGGAGGTCCGGGAAAACGAGGGTTGTGTGTATTTAAATACTAAGTACTACATACTTTAGAGAATTTTATTTAAATAAATACTAAATATTTCTTACGAATGTATTTAAATACTAATGACTAATTAGAACAATTGTACGTATGTACATTT
The DNA here is from genome assembly GCA_016584305.1 of Chionoecetes opilio. Lineage (NCBI taxonomy): Eukaryota > Metazoa > Arthropoda > Malacostraca > Decapoda > Majidae > Chionoecetes > Chionoecetes opilio. The sequence continues at coordinate 118,891 of JACEEZ010010187.1, read as the reverse complement.
ATACACACATATACATTTGTAAATAGATTTTGAATATAAAAATTTTAACATGTCCCCCAAAAAATGATTTCCTAGGATTTCCTTTGATTTTTGGTTTCCTTAGAAATTTCCTTCTCAGGCCTAAATTTCCTAAAAAAAATGGAAATGAAAGTGGACACAATGGTTCCCTGTAACATCAGGGTTGCCAGATAGATGGGCAGGTTGACGGCCAAATTACCTGATAATTTATTTAAATTTTTATATTATGAGCATTTTAATAGTGTATTTAAATACTCTTTAAAGTATTTAAATACAATGTTTTCAAATACTAATAAAAGTATTTAAATACATGATATTACAGGTCGGCATTACACGAGGTGTGCTTTAATACACGGCTATCATGGGCTGATCCAACATAACCAGCATTAATAAATGTAAATGCCTTATTAGCATCACAGACTGCCATAAGGTTAATAGTGTGTTTTCCAGCTCTGTTTAGATAGTCTGACTGGACAGAATTTGGCACTTTTTCCACCTTAACCTTGACGTCAAGAAGCCGATCAAGGAAGCAGCCGCTGAGACAGTGACCGCAGTCAAGGAATTCTGGGAGCAGTCCCGTATTCATATGCAGAAAGACCAACACGCAAGGGACAAGGTCCTCCGAATGTACGAGAAGTGGCGGGCTCTGAACAAGAACTCGAAACGGCGCACTGTGACCCAAATCATGAACGAGGCAGAGTTCCTCTCATCCCTTGACCGCCTCTTAGACATCGCACATGAACAGGCGATGTCGATGATCACAATCGAAGAGGACAGGGAGTTCCTGATGGAACAAAGGGCCGAGGTGCGGCGCGTCCGCATCTCCTCCTATGATCACCCATGAAATTTAATGTACATCTACGTGCCGGCCTGATACAAAGCGCCTGTAAAGGTTTCAGATTTTTAATGGGGGTTTTAAGTACTTAAACATCACTTACCTCTCAATAATTAAATCACCTTCGGGTTTTTTGTTTGAGACTCACTATGAAACTATCGGGTCCAGGACTACATACTGGGTAAACAACAAACACTTGGTACCTTAACTAGTTTATTTTCAAGATCTACACATGGCAAAAATAATACACCCAGCACACAGTCATCCACTCACTCACGCCCTAAATATCTTCCCTACGTATGCCTATGATAGCCTACCGCTTCTGGTTATATGGCTAGGGAATAGATATAAGGGGTTATGGTTATCTCATGCTTTCGACGAGGAACCTGTAGCCTTTGTCTACCTGTCTGGTACTGACTACCTGAACATGTTATAGCATAATGCAGGTTAAATGTAAATTACCTAATACATTGGATCCGACCTAAATAAGGCAGTCACACATCCAGGCACTCTGTGGTGTATGTACTTAAAACCGTTTACAGGGGTTTTGCTTGTAACCAATGAGCGGAAAAAACCCCGCATGTACGTTAAGTTCAAAGTCTAGGGGATAAAAACTCCAAAGTTTCTAGCAAACCCTGCAACGGACCCAATCTAGACGTCAAGACGCGTCACATTTAATTATCAACAAGTGTTATGTGGCGTAGGGTATGTATACATAGTGTAGGTGGTACAGGTGAATGTAACATGGTACGTGTACAATAGTGTTACAAAAATTCAATCCTGTCTACCTGCCTATGATTTCCTAAATGCATGCACCCGTGCCATGCTAGGGAAATATTAGTGGATCATGCAATTGTTAATCCAGTCTAACATGCCGACGTGGAGGATCTCCTAGGGAGGTCTCTGGTGGACACTGCCCTGGAGTCCTCTCCCTAACTCTAACTCCGAGTCGGCTCCTCAGCCACTAATCTCGGTTTGGGAAGAAAATGACTGCACGTTTCTTCAAACGAGACGATATAGCCTCTCTCTAACTCTGAGGGGAGTGGGCTCTTATACCCTACAAACACCCCATCTGTTCCTCATTGTACTCGTGAGGTTCATACAGCTCTATGTCGCTGTCGTTCGTGTTTTGACACACTTCGCAGGAATCCCACCCATCTGTTAAATATGGCCCTGCTGGCCAATAAAATTTCTCGGCGATACGTTTCCACGGTTTTCTTCCTGCTAGTGGGCACCTGTGGCAATCGCAGTAATAAAACCCTTCGATACGGCATGCGTATTTCTCGGCACGACGAATTGAAATCTCTGGTGCCCCGAGTTATGAACTGTGTATATTTCCCCAACTCGCTTTACGAGCTCGTTAAAATACCGGCACTGTTGATCGTTCCTTCGCGTAATGCCGTCGCAGGTTCTCGGGGGAAGGATGTCCTACCTCCTCCTGACGGCTCGCTTTCTCAAAGGTCAGCGGGAGAAAAACATATCTACCTCATCCCCGAACTTTGCTTCCTGCATGATGGCCGTTGCCATTACCTGACTAACTACCTTTCTCCGTGGAATATCGTCCCGCGGCCTTTTGTGGCTCGGCGAATCACAATATACATGTACAGTTTGGTGCATTACGGGGGCTCCTTGTGTACGGCCGCAGCATTTTTGTGCCATCGGGTATTACCCCGCTTAGAGATTTCCCTCCACGGCCTCCAGTTTCCCTTTTGTGGCTGGCCTATAGCTTCCCTGATTGATTGATTGATTTAATGCCTAAAAAGGTGAATGTGCATCAGAGGTCCAATGGCACTATGGAAAAGCATATAAAGGGTCAGGGTTAAAGAATAATGGTGAAAGATGAGGGAAGGGGAAAAAACGGAATGTTACAGCAGGATGGTTAGATCAGATGTAGGTGTGGATGTGTTTGGAGGAAAGGAGGTTAAAATTTTCCCAGGGAGAAGGAGGGGGATTCCCCCGAATGTCCGACAGGGAGGTTTCGGGAAAGGGAGGACCAAATGGGAAAGAAACTGGAACGGGCATAGTAAGAATGGGGGCAGGATATTAGGACATGTGGACAGTGAGAGGAACTTGACGGGGTGTGCCGAGGGTTGGGGAGGGCGTGACATGAGTTTAGGAGTGTGTGAAGGTTGGTATGGCCTATGCGTAAGCGTGTGAGAGCAGTCTCCCAACGTATATTAAGTGGTAAGGATTTGACCATGGAGAGATAGAGGGTTTGATCCGGCGAAGTTTAATTGGCAGAGAAGGGGTCCAGGAGGATTGCCAGCGGTCGAATAGGAAAAATTTAAAGGAAGGGTAGTATTTCGGAGGCTGGCAGTTTAAAGAAACATAGTGGCCGAGCGCACCAAAGAATAAACGCGTTAGTTGCCGAGATACCCCAACGTGACTCGGTACCAGCAGAAGCAAATTGTTTTGTGGCGTTGGATAGTCGGAATAACCAGTCTTGGATTTTCCCGAACAAGAGGTGAAGTGAGCGAAGAGATTGTATAAGAGAAAGGGAATTGCGGGAATCAGTGAAGATAGTGAAGGAAACAGGATGGGTAGAAAAGTATGTTTTTTTCAAGGCAAAGAGGATGGCGTACAAATTCCGCCGTAGGAACAGTGGATTTGTAGGTAGTTGGTATTGATAGTGAAGAGAGGAGAGGGACAGCAAGCCAGAACCAGAGTGGGTTTTTGAACCGTCGGTGTAGACGTGGGTGCTAGAGGAATGAGTGGAAAGGTGTTCAAGAAAGTGAGGAGCGGAGGACAATGGGGAGGAATGGTAGCTTTGGGAGAGGTAGTGGGAACAGAGAACAATATGGGGGGAAGGTATAAGCCATGGAGGGAAGGAATAAACCCGTAGAAAGGGAAAAAGATTAAGAGTAGGAAAGGAGGAGTGGGAGAGAAGGGTGCGCTTTGCGAACAGGGAAGGGCGGTGGCCAAACGAGGGGAGGAAGGAGATCACTGTGAGGAGAGATTGGGGGACTGCAATCTTAGAAGTAGGAAATTGTAAAAGGCGGGCATACCCCCCGAAGTGATAGGAGGGCTCGACGGCGGAGAGGGACGGGGGGGCCCGACTCAGCATAGAGGCTCTCAACGGGGAAGGAAAGCGAAAAGACACCTAGAGCCAGACGGAGGCCTAGGTGGTGAACAGGGTCCAGGAGGTTGAGGAGGGAGGCAGAGGAGAGGAAAAAATTTATGACACCCATAGACAAGAGTGGAGAGGACCAGTACAGTGTGGAGATGGAGGAGGGTCCTTGCGGTTCAGCCCCAAACACATATGAATAGTTTGTAGGAGGCGGAGGCGACGAAGCGCATTTACCTTTAGAGATAGGATATGTGCCTTCCAGGTAAGGCGAGAGTCGAAAGTGAGGCCAAGGAAATTTCCCAGAAGGCAATACTTGAGGGGTATGTCATATAGAGAAAGTGGGTGGGAGTGGTACACGGGAAGCGAGGGGAAAAGGGATGGAGAAGGATTTGTGGGGAGAGAAACGAAAGCCATGATTTTTGACCATGATAGTCCAGGAAGAAGCAGCGGAAATTGCAGATTGGAGGGAGGCTGCGGAGGGGTGCCGGGGAAAAGGGCCGGAAGCGTAGATGGCTAGATCATCCACGTAAAGGGAGGACCGGACGCCAGGTGGTCAGGTGGAGACGAGTCCATTTACTGCAATGAGGAACAAGGAAGTGCTGAGGACACTTCCTTGGGGAGACACCTTCATATTGTGGGAAAGGACGAAGAAGTGGAGGAAGATACTTTGACTCTGAAGGAGCGATCACATAGAAAGGATTTTGAGAAAGGACCCCCATGTTTCCAGTTATGCCGAAAGTGGTTAGCTGGTGGAGGATATGATGTCTTTCAGGCGGTATCATAAGCTTTCTCTAAATCAAAGAAAAACAGCAAGGACTGATTCGTGACGGGCAAAGGGCTGTGGTAATGTATGTTTCCAGGTGGGCTAAGGGGTCAGCTGTGCTTTGGCCATGGGGGGTTTAGCCAAACTGGAAGGGGAGAGAAGACTTTTGGATTCCGGGAACCACATAAGACGAGTTGATCAGCGTCCAGTAACTTGCAAAAGGCAACTAGTAAGGGCAATGGGGCGGGTAATCTTGAGGGAGGGTCCCGGATTTATTGAGTTTGAGGAACGGAGAGGAAAAGGGTTTCGCCCCAAATGGGGGGGAAAAAGTCCCCAAGGGACCAAACCCGGTTAAAGAGGGCTACCCAAAAAGAGAGGAAAAAAGGAAATTGTCGCGGCAAAGAATGAAGAGGGGGAGGCTAGTTTCAGAGAAGAGAAAGGGGCATTGTATTATTCAGAAGAGGATAGAGAGAAGGTAACAGGAATGCTTTTCCCTGGCAGCTTTTGATTCTAGTGAACTGAGGAGAGAGGGGGACCACTACAAACGAGACTGAAAAAGGAGCCTAATTCCTCTGCTACTTGGAATGGCGCTGCAATAATTTGGTTATAAACGTGCAGGACTGGGCAACAGGGGGCGGGTGTTTACCTGACAATTTTGGATTCGGCCCCCAAACTATGAAATGGGGGTATCTGTGGTGAGGGAGGAGAGTTTAGGTGCTGCCAACAAATTAATTCCCTGAGAGTTTAATGGTCCGCTTAAGGCGGGCAGAGGCTTTTTTTAAAGAAATAAAAGCTGGGATTTGACCGGGGGTACCGCGTTTGCAGCGGTAGCTGCTCCAAGCAGCACGCTTTGATCGGTGGGCCTTTTTACAATCCAAAGTCCACCAGGAACGCATTTAGAGGTAAAAGGACAGGAGGTTCGGGGGATAGCTGTAAGGGCGGCACTTAGAATAGAAACGGAAAAGTAGGTTAGCATATCAGAGGTGGAAGAAAAGGTGGAAGGATGGAGCGGAAGGGCAAAAAGGGGGCAAAGTGCGGGGGCCCCGCAATTGGTCGAGGACCGACCAATGCGGTCTAAGCGGAGGGAAGGAGAGAGGTAAAGACTGAAAAGCGACGGGGGTTTTTAGAATGGGGCACTATATGTGGGCTCAGTCTTACGGGCTTTGGCGTCGCCGTATCCCGTCGTGGCGAGATATCGTCTTCCAATGGCGTATCTGCAGCCTCAGAAAGAGTTGCTGCATAAAATGCAAGCATTATAGTCTGGCTGTAATCCTAATCCTCTTTTCCAGTCCAGCATTATTTGGCAGATCATCAAATAGTTCCTCGTGCTCTTCTTCAGCTACATATTGAACATTACAGTTTTGCAATAAATAGTCATTTTCCTGGGGAAACTTAAGCGTGATATTGTGAAGTACACAACATGCCTGTACAATTTTAGCCGCTTTACTGATATGTGTATCCACATATTTTAGTCTACGAAATCTTCCTTTTAGGAACCCAAAAGCATTTTCAATAATGCACCTTGTTGCTGATAATTTTGTATTGTATTTTCGTTGTTGATCAGTTAATGGTAAATTTACTTTATAGGGTACAAGTAAGTGTCTAGAAATGGCGAAGGCACTGTCACCCACAATATGAAATTTACTGGACGGGAAAAGAGGACTTGGATGAGCAACCAGGTCGTCATTGAAAGAGGTGTGCTTTAATACCGGCTATATGGGCTGATCCAACATAACCAGCATTAATAAATGTAAATGCCTTATTAGCATCACAGACTGCCATAAGTTAAATAGTGTGTTTTCCAGCTCTTTTTGATAGTCTGACTGGACAGAATTTGGCACTTTACACTCTATGTGGGATCCATCAACTGCTCCTATAACTCCAGGAAATCCAGCAAATTGTCTGAATTCCATTTCAACTCGGGCTACTTCCTCTCCAACAGGCCACTTCACAAAATCATTTGATACAGCATTCAAACAGTTTACTAATGCTTTTACACAGTCAAATGCACCGCTTTCTGAGACACCAAACTGTTCTGCAATTTCCCTGTAGGTGCTTCTATTTCCTAGGAACCACAAACCAATGGACAAAGCAACATAGCCTTCAGTTGGCATGTGTCCGCCCCTGTACACTCGACTGTAGTGAGGATTGAATAGGGTCAAAAGAAACTCGAACGTTTCCTTAGTTACCCGCAGATGGCGAAAGAAGTCCACCTCATCCTTCAACTGCAAGTGGTCTGCAAAGCCTTGCATGCGCGGATGCTCCTCTCTGAAAAAATATCAACAATTTTGTTCTATCCACAACTATATTTATGTTATTCATTAATGATATTTTTCGTTTAACACATTGCTCTATCCACTCTTATGCTTTATGACTATATCCTGCATTTCTAAACATCATTCACCAGACAACCAACTCTGCAATATGGCAGTAACATAGCAATGTAGTAAAGGAATGCAATAATATATATTATTCCTAACTATGTTTGGTTGTGGGTGTTAGCAGTGGTGCGACAATATAAATTAAAATAAACAATGTATGTATATAAATATAAATAACGATAAACCTAGGATTGTCTGGGTTGCCCTAAACCCGACCAACATTAGTTAAGGCCTTGTGTTAAAAATGAGACTTGTTATGTTCAAAACAGTGTCAGGGGTAATCTTGGCATCTAAGGAATTACACAAGATGCATAGTACTATAAAGGGTGCAATAAATGCCCAATTACATCCAATTAATGACAAATAACTAACACGGTGCAGTCTGGTGTAAATAGAGATAACAGCGTCTCTGAATGGTGACTGCAGCCCATGTGGTGTGACGCGAGCACACTATTATTTTTTCCAAGAATAATATAAACAAAAATTGTAAACCTTGGTGGCTGCAGCAAGCTACCGAGTCATTTTGAACTACGTACATAGTTATTTGGCTGCCATTAGTCTCATTTTTTTTTCATGATTAGTGTTAATTATTAGTTACTATTATGTTAGAAATATGTGCTCGTTGTATTGATTAATATTGTGTGAATTGGTAATTGAATATAGTATGTTTATTAGTAATATGCAACATAGCAATGAAAAATAATTTTCCTCTCCTGATCATAAATTACGTAATCACCTAGTTGTATTTTACAGGGTCTGAGCTACACTCGTGTGGCCCCGTCTCCATATCTACATTTTTTTTCATTCATCCTTTGTACTTAAGTGTTGGCTGAAACCACCATCCCGCCGGCTAACACCCTGTACCCATTCAATGCTGCGTGGACAGGGGCTCAGGTATTAAGAATAGAATACCGCCCAGCTCTCTTCGCTCCGCCCAGGGATCGAACCCGTGACTTTTCGGTTATGAACCTAGCGTGCTACCACTACACTACGGAGTACTGTAGTATATGTAACGATGTTCGCCGTTATGAAATAGGGTGCAGTGCCGGAATGACTAGTGCGAGTGCCGGAATGACTTTGGGGGGAGTGCCGGAATGACTTGGGTGCGAGTGCCGGAATGACTTGGGTGAGTGCCGGAATGACTAGGGTGCGAGTGCCGGAATGACTTGGGTGAGTGCCGGAATGACTAGGGTGCGAGTGCCGGAATGACTTGGGTGAGTGCCGGAATGACTAGGGTGCGAGTGCCGGAATGACTTGGGTGAGTGCCGGAATGACTAGGGTGCGAGTGCCGGAATGACTAGGGGGGCGAGTTTCCGGAATGACTTGGGTGCGAGTGCCCCGGGAAAGACTAGGGTGCGAGTGCCGGAATGACTGGGGTGCGAGTGCCGGAATGACTAGGGTGCGAGTGCCGGAATGACTTGGGTGGAAGTGCCGGAATGACTAGGGTGAGAGTGCCGGAATGACTTGGGTGAGTTTCCGGAATGACTGGGTGCGAGTGCCGGAATGACTAGGGTGCGAGTGCCCGGAATGACTGGGGGCGAGTGCCGGAATGACTGGGTGCGAGTGCCGGAATGACTTGGGTGGAGTGCCGGAATGACTAGGGTGGAGTGCCGGAATGACTTGGGCCCAGTGCCGGAATGACTAGGGTGCGAGTGCCGGAATGACTGGGTGGAGTGCCGGAATGGGCTAGGGTGCGAGTGCCGGGAAAGACTAGGGTGCGAGTGCCGGAATGACTTGGGTTGGAGTGCCGGAATGACAAGGGCGGGAGTGCTGGAATGACTAGGGTTGGAGTGCCGTTATGACTAGGGTGGGAGTGCCGGAATGACTGGTGCGAGTGCCGGAATGGGCTAGGGTGCGAGTGCCGGAATGACTTGGGTGCGAGTGCCGGGAAAGACTGGGTGCGAGTGCCGGAAGACTGGGTGGAGTGCCGGAATGACTGGGGGGAGTGCCGGAATGACTAGGGTGCGAGTGCCGGAATGGGCTAGGGGCGAAATGCCGGAATGACTTGGGTGAGTGCCGGGGAAAGACTAGGGTGCGAGTGCCGGAATGACTAGGGTGAGGAGTGCCGGAAACTTGGGTGCGGAGTGCCGGAATGACTAGGGTGAGAGGGCCGGAATGACTTGGGTGGGAGTGCCGGAATGACTGGTGCGAGGGCCGGAATGACTTGGGTGGGAGGGCCGGAATGACTTGGGTGCGAGTGCCGAAAGACTTGGGTGGAGTGCCGGAATGACTTGGGTGCAGTGCCGGAATGACTTGGGTGCGAGTGGGCCCGGGAAAGACTTGGGGGTGCCGGAATGACTAGGGTGGAGTGCCGGAATGACTGGGTGCGAGTGCCGGAATGACTTGGGTGGAAGAGCCGGAATGACTTGGATGGGAGGGCCGGAATGACTTGGGTGGGAGGGCCGGAATGACTTGGGTGGAAGGGCCGGAATGACTTGGGTGGGGTGCCGGATGACTTGGGTGAGTGCCGGAATGACTTGGGTGGAGTGCGGAATGACTAGGGTGCGAGGCCGGAATGACTTGGGGTGATTTCCGGAATGACTTGGGTTGAGTGCCGGAATGACTTGGGTGGTGCGGGAAAGGGCTGGGGGAGTGCGGAATGACTTGGGTGAGTGCCGGAATGACTTGGGTGCGAGTGCCGGAATGACTGGGTGATTTCCGGAATGACTTGGGTGGAAATTCCGGAATGACTTGGGTGGAAGTGCCGGAATGACTTGGGTGAGTGCCGGAATGGACTTGGCGTGAGTGCCGGAATGACTTGGGTGCGAGTGCCGGAATGGGCTTGGGTGAGTCCGGAATGACTTGGGTGGAGTGCCGGAATGACTTGGGTGAGTGCCGGAATGACTTGGGTGAGTGCCGGAATGACTTGGGTGAGTGCCGGAATGACTTGGGTGCGTGCCGGAATGACTTGGGTGAGTGCCGGAATGACTTGGGTGCGAGTGCCGGAATGACTTGGGTGGGAGGGCCGGAATGACTTGGGTGGGGTGCCGAATGACTTGGGTGAGTGCCGGAATGACTTGGTTTAGTGCCCGGGAATACTTGGGGTCGGAATGACTTGGGTGAGTGCCGGAATGACTGGGTGGGCCGGAATGACTTGGGTGGAGTGCCGGAATGACTTGGGTGCGAGTGCCGGAATGGACTGGGTGCGGAGTGCCGGAATGACTTGGGTGAGTGCCGGAATGACTTGGGTGAGTGCCGGAATGACTTGGGTGAGTGCCGGAATGACTTGGGTGAGTGCCGGAATGACTTGGGCGATGCCGGAATGACTTGGTGGAGGTCCGGAATGACTTTGACTTCCCATAACCTTGGTTCATCCAATGATTTGTTTCCCGATGTGACGGGCATTTTCCAATTATTGGGTAATTCTAATTGGGGCTTTAAGTCCCAAATAATTTCAGTGCCGAATACCGGTGATGGGAATTTTTTTTGGGTGCATTCCCAAAAAACTTTGGGGTTTTCGGGACAGTTGAAGGCCGAGTTGTGAGTCCCAATACTTGTCGGTGGGAATGACTAGTGCGGTTTTTTCCAATGAATATTTCAAACCCAACAGGGGTGGGGAGTGCCCGAATGCGGAGTCGAGGCCGGGAAGATTTTTCAGGCCGGATGTGGGTGTTTGCCGGAATTTTATGCCGAAAAACTTTTATGAGCTTTCATCCAATACTTGGGTTTTAAGTCAAAAGACTTTAAAATGCCAAACTTGGAGGAAAAACTGGGTCAGTGCCGGAATGCGGGAGTGCGGAATCTTGTAGGAAACCAAGTGGAGTGCCCCCGGATCGACCCCCTTTTGGTGTTGCCCCCCCTGCCGGGGGAAAAATGACTTTGTGAGGCCTATTTGCGTGATAAACCTACCAAAACCTTAACCAACCTCTAAGGGGTTGGAGGCGAATGTTCTTGTAGGCTATTCCAATTATATAATTTTACAAATGATTGTTTGAATGCGAAGTGGAATGAGTTAATACTTGGAAGGTATACTAACAGAAATACTTTATATGAAAATGGAATAAGGTCCCAGGTGTTTCCGGTTACGTTTTGAGACCGGATGCTTTTTTCTGGCCTAAATAGGGGCTTTTCAAGGGGTGTTTTAAGTGCGCGGAAAAATTCAAAAAAAAAAGATAATGACTTGGGTAGGTAGGCTTAGGTAGTTTAATTTAAACTTTAAGGTTGTAGGTTTCATTAAAAACCTATGGTTGGAGTTTTTTTAGATTTTTTGATGCAAAAATAAAACTTTGAACAAAATGTAGGCCAATAAAATAGTCGGGGTCTCTAAAGACGGAAACTGTCATTGTACCGGAAAACTAGTTGGGCTGGTGCCAGCGCAGTTTGGGCCATTAACCGCCGTGGAAATACTTAAAAAAGTGGGCCGGGAAACCCCCCAGGGTGCGCAGCCCCATTTTGGCCAGGAAAGATTGGTTTAACTCATGACCAAGGTCTGATGAATTTGGTTATGCAAAAAACCTTTATCGAATAACTAGGCATGGAGTTTCCTGGAATGAAACAGCTGAATAACGATCTTGTTTTGGTCAGAAACGAGGTGTGTCCAATCTGGGCCCCCTTCCCACGGATGTTTTCTTGCCTCAGTAGCGGATCTGGAAGTCGAAAAAAAGGAAATTTGCCTCTGCCAAAAAAAAAGCTTCAGGGGCAAGGCCGAGGGGGGGTTATGTTCTTGGTGCGTTGGTTTTGGGCTCGGGGAAACCTTGAGGTGAGGCGTGAGTTTAATATCTTTCTGATGGGAAATACAGGGTGGGAGTGGAAAGCCCCCAGGTAAACGGACACAACAAATTTTGAAAGAGGACCCCCCGCCCAAAACCAAATTCAGTTCAGTACCGCCCACTCGATCCCCAGCCAATAGGAACGACGAATGGGACGGGGCCAGTCCGATGTATTTTGGCGACCATCAGTCCAGCCTGGCCCGGTCCGGACTGGACTGAACCAGGGCGGTGAACGTCACGAAAATGCGCTATAAAGCATCATGGCCCTGTGCTGGACCACTGGCCGCCATGCTGGAACGGGACAGGAGACACACACCACACACACACACACACACGACTTTACTAAAAAAATATGATTCATTTTCCACTATAAACTGAGTTGCTTTAAAAAAAAAATATATATATATATATATATATATATATATATATATATATATATATATATATATATATATATATATATATATATATATAGTATATATATATATATATATATATATATAATATATATATATATATATATATGATTTATAGGATATATTAAAGTTTATATATACAGTCTTATTGTCACATTATTATTTTGTGTGTGTGTGTCTGTCTGTCCGTGAGTCTGTGTCTGTCTGTCTGTCCGTGTGTCTGTGCCTCTAATGTACTATTATTTCTGTACTTGTAAAATTGATTTAATAAAAAAAAGGTTGCAAAATTTGTTACTATTTCCCCTAAATATATATATATATATAAGAGAGAGAGAGAGAGAGAAAGAAAGAGATAGAAAGTGAGAGAGAGAGATACAGTGAGAGAAACAGATAGAGAGATACATACAGAAAGACAGAAAAAGAGATAGAGAGAGAGACAAAGAGATAGAGACATTGAAAGTTAGAGAGAGAGAGACAGACAGACAGAGACAGAGTGAGAGAGAGATACAGAAAAATAGACAGATAAAGAGAGAGAGAGACTTACTTATCTCCCAGTTCATCATCCTCTTCTTGTGGGCGGTCATTTCGGCACATTTAACCTCAACACAGCAAAATCGCCATCTTTTCAAAACAGTCATTCATACTAAGAGTTGTTAAACGAAAACATGCACTCTTCTTCTTCCTCTTATGGCTAAAGGAGGAATTTCCAGCATCTCTCTCTCTGTCTATCATTGAGAGAGAGTCAGAGAGAGAGAGAGAGAGAGAACAGTGAGAGAGAGAGAGAGAGAGAGAGAGAGAGAGAGAGAGAGAGAGAGAGAGAGAGAGAGAGAGAGAGAGAGAGAGAGAGAGAGAGAGACAGACAGTGAGATACAGAGAGAGAGAGATAGTGAGAGACAGAGAGAGAAAGAGAGAGAGAGAGAGAGAGAGAGACAGAGACATACAGAGAGAGAGAGAGAGAGAGGAGAGACAGAGACAGACAGTGAGAGAGAGAGAGGAGAGAGAGTGCTTGTTTTCGTTTATCAGCTCGTAGTATGAATGACTGTTTGCTCATGAAATGGAGATTTGCGTTGTTGAGGTTAAGTCCCCAAAAAACGCCTACAAGAAGAAGATGAAACTGGGAAGGAAGTAAGTAGCTCGCTCTTTCTGTCTCTCTTTTTCTGTTTGTCTCTCTCTTTTTTTCTTACTGTCTCTCTTTCTCTCTATTTTTTTTCTCTTTCTGTCTGTTTCTCTCTTTTTTTTCTGTCTCTCCCTCTCTCTCTCTCTCTCTCACTCTCTCTAACTTTCTCTCTCTCAATGATGTAAAAAGTACAAATAATACACATTTGTCAACTTTTATTTTTTATTGAATCCATTCATATATTTATATCATTAGTTCATTAGTATTAGTAGTTATATTGAGATGTGTGTGTGTGTGGGGGGGGGTAACAGCAGTTCATTCCGTAGCAAAGCAGGTAGACAAAGCAGGTTAGGAAGGGAGGAGGAGGAGGAGGAGGGCCCACAGCCAGCTTAACAAGAGAAGCAGAGAGAGCGAGACATTATAACAAGGCATCACAACTCCTACACACTATTATAACNCCGCCGTGGTCAAAATAAAAAATAACAAAGGGTGGCGAAACCCCCCCATGGAGTGGCGCAGCCCCCAGTTAGGTCAGGAAAGTATTGGTTGAAACTGCATGTTTACCAAGGTCTGTTATGAATCTGGTCTCAACACTCGCAAAAAACCCTTAATCGACATAACATGAGGCATGGCATTACCTGTCCATCTGAAGACACGCTGACATAACGGCATCCTCTGTGCTCGTGTCAGCAGCAAACAGAGGTCGTTGTCCTATCCATGGAGCCACCACCTCTCCCCATCTCGCATCGGTATCTTCTTCGTCCTCAGTAGCGAGATCTAGGAAGTCGAAATAAGGCATTCTTCCCTCTGCCATCTCAACGCGTTCAGCAGGCAAGCAGCGGCGAGGCGCGGGCTTATGTTCTTGGTGCTGTTGTTTAGGGCTGCGAGGATCCGTTGAGGAACTCGAAGAGGCCAGTGATGTCCTATATCCTCTTCCTGATGATGATATCACAGGCGTGGTAGTAGTAAAGTCTTCAGCACAGGTTAAAAGGCGGACGACAACAAGAATGTTGACAAGATGGACGCCTGCCGCCTCCAGTTCAGTTCAGTACCGCCCACTCGATCCCCCAGCCAATAGGAACGACGAATGGGACGGGGCCAGTCCGATGTATTTTGGCGACCATCAGTCCAGCCTGGCCCGGTCCGGACTGGACTGAACCAGGGCGGTGAACGTCACGAAAATGCGCTTTATATACTCTACCTTTGTCGCCTAGTACCGCTTCTGCTGAGCGCTTCACAGGTCCTCTGACTCTTCTCCTCCTCCGCCACGCTGAACCAAACAATAACAAACACACAGAGAAAACCACGCCATGCAAGGCAGACTGTACCAAATATCCTTTACCATTATCCTTCCTCCTCCTCCTGTACCTTTATCCTTCCTCCTCCTCCTGTACCTTTATCCTTCCTCCTCCTCCTCCTCCACACTCACTCCATGACTCAAATCTTCACCACTAAGCAACACACGGAAACCACATCGCTTCTGCATCTATCCAAGGCCATTTTGAGCCCTGCATAGCGTTGATTTAGTCTTTAATCTTTATATGAATAGCCTTTGACGTGATGGCTAGACCAGACCATATTTTAGTCTGGCCACAGCTTATTTAGATCTGAGTACCTGGAACATTTCTTCCATTTATTCGGTACAAAAAAAAATAGTGCGTAAAAAGTTAAAGTGAAATAGAAAATGAGTGAAAAGTGAAAAAGTTTAATGGACCCGTTTACTCACACCTAAAACACGGAGTATTATAAAGCTTTGGGTGCAATATAGGCTACATATCACTGTACTCATATTCTTTTTGCTGAGAAATGCACCATAAATGAAATATATGGCCTTTTTGGGGCCAAAATATCACAACACGGCGGAACGCGCTGTGATTGGTTGTGACGTATACATAGTAACTGCAGACTCGGATCTCGCCTGATCAGCTGATCGGCTTGTTTTGGCTCAGCAAACCGCAAATTATAGTTTTATTTTACTAACCTAACTAACCTTACTAACTTGCATTACCCCTACTACCGCAAGATGACCAGTAATCCTCCTTCAAGTGATGTAGTAGGTATTCACTGTGTTTGTGAATATGTAAGTTGTAGTTTATAAGGAAAAAGTGGATAGACAGAGCGAAGTGGCCCGTGACACCAGACAAGTGATGACTTCTGGGATCGGCATTCCTTATAGGGAGCTTAAATGAACCTGCAATGACATGTACAGCTAGACAGATAGACGAACTCATAGAGGAACAGGTAGAAATGTATGGTTAGTAAAGGTTGTAGTGGTGAATAGAGTGACGAAGGGGGTATGTTTTGCTTATGTGGGGAAAGAAAGCCATACATTTCTACCTGTTCCTCTATGAGTTCGTCTATCTGTCTAGCTTTACATGTCATTGCAGGTTCATTTAAGCTCCCTATAAGGAATGCCGATCCCAGAAGTCATCACTTGTCTGGTGTCACGGGCCACTTCGCTCTGTCTATCCACTTTTTCCTTATAAACTACAACTTACATATTCACAAACACAGTGAATACCTACTACATCACTTGAAGGAGGATTACTGGTCATCTTGCGGTAGTAGGGGTAATGCAAGTTAGTAAGGTTAGTTAGGTTAGTAAAATAAAACTATAATTTGCGGTTTGCTGAGCCAAAACAAGCCGATCAGCTGATCAGGCGAGATCTGAGTCTGCAGTTACTACGTCACAACCAATCACAGCGCGTTCCGCCGTGTTGTGATATTTTGGCCCCAAAAAGGCCATATATTTCATTTATGGTGCATTTCTCAGCAAAAAGAATATGAGTACAGTGATATGTAGCCTATATTGCACCCAAAGCTTTATAATACTCCGTGTTTTAGGTGTGAGTAAACGGGTCCATTCAAGAAAGTTTGAGTCATAAACTCTATAAGGTCCACTTTGATTATGTGGTCGTTTTAAATCTACCTCAATTATTCTCTCTCTCTCTCTCTCTCTCTCTCTCTCTCTCTCTCTCTCTCTCTCTCTCTCTCTCTCTCTCTCTCTCTCTCTCTCTCTCTCTCTCTCTCTCTCTCTCTCTCTCTTACTTTCTATACTTTTTATCATTTAAAGCATAAAACAATAAAAGAATTGTCGTGGCAAAAATATATAAACAATAATAATCATGATACATAATGAGAAAAATATTTGATTCATTCTTTCATTACTAATAATATTTTCTGGAAGAGGAGGAAGTGCCAAAGAAGAGGAGGAGGAGGAGCAAGAGTGATAATGATAATAATACTGACATTCTTCTACGTCTGTTCATTGGTGATGCATGTTGAACCTATTATCACTCTCCCTCTCTCTTTATCTTTTTCCCTCTGTAATCTGTGAAATAAAACATTGAACACAATTATTCATGACGAGGCTTTATTAACATTCTTAACACCTCACGGGTGCCGTTGTGTATGCCTGGCAGGCCCCTCACCCACCACCACAAGCACAACCCACACAGAGCCACTCCCTCCTCACAGGTGTGTCTGGATATGCCTGGCAAGCCCCTCACTCACCACCACAAGCACAACCCACACACAGCCACTCCCTCCTCACAGGTATGTCTCGAAATGTCTGGCAAGCCCCTCACCCACCACCACCACAAGCACAACCCACACACAGCCACTCCCTCCTCACAGGTGTGTCTGGATATGCTTGGCAACACGACTCTTGGTAGGAAAACACTTGCCACAAATATCACACTTGTACTTCCTCTCGCCAGTGTGTGTGAGCATGTGTGTGTTTAGACTGCTCTTGTGGGTAAATATTTTCACACACTCCTGGCACTCAAAGTTTCTCTCGCCAGTGTGGGTGAGCATATGAGTGTTTAGACTGCCCTTCTGGGTAAATGTTTTCCCACACTCCTGACACTCAAAGTTTCTCATACCAGTGTGGGTGAGCATGTGTGTGTTTAGATTGCCCTTCTGGGTAAATGTTTTCCCACACTCCTGACACTC
Source organism: Chionoecetes opilio (assembly GCA_016584305.1). Lineage (NCBI taxonomy): Eukaryota > Metazoa > Arthropoda > Malacostraca > Decapoda > Majidae > Chionoecetes > Chionoecetes opilio. Next base: position 101,631 of record JACEEZ010010187.1, on the reverse strand, counting down.
AAAGTTTCTCATACCAGTGTGGGTGAGCATGTGTGTGTTTAGATTGCCCTTCTGGGTAAATGTTTTCCCACACTCCTGACACTCAAAGTTTCTCATACCAGTGTGGGTGAGCATGTGTGTGTTTAGACTGCCCTTCTGGGTAAATGTTTTCCCACACTCCTGACACTCAAAGTTTCTCATACCAGTGTGGGTGAGCATGTGTGTGTTTAGATCGTCCTTCTGGGTAAATGTTTTCCCACACTCCTGATACTCAAAGTTTCTCACACCAGTGTGGGTGAGCATGTGTGTGTTTAGATCGCCCTTCTGGGTAAATGTTTTCCCACACTCCTGACACTCAAAGTTTCTCACACCAGTGTGGGTGAGCATGTGTCTGTTAAGATGGCTCTTGTGGGTAAATGTTTTCCCACACTCCTGGCACTCAAAGTCTCTCACACCAGTGTGGGTGAGCATGTGTCTGTTAAGATTGCCCATCTGGGTAAATGTTTTCCCACACTCCTGGCACTCAAAGTCTCTCACACCAGTGTGGGTGACCATGTGTCTGTTAAGATGGCTCTTCTGGGTAAATGTTTTCCCACACTCCTGACACTCTAAGTCTCTCACACCAGTGTGGGTGAGCATGTGGCTCCTAAGAGCACCCTTAACAGTGAACACTTTGCCACAGTGGTCACACCTCAGTCCTGTCTTGCGTGTATGGGTGAGGACGTGTGCCGTAAAGTCAGCCTTGCTGGAGCACACTTTGCCACAGTGGTCACAAGTGAAGTTCCTCGCGCCCTCCATTGCAGTACTATTTGTGAAGTTTGCTGGAAAGGCGAGTCAACTGGTCCTGCAGGCACCGTGGTGGAGGCCCCGGGGATGAAACACGCGTTCCCCAATACAAGGGAAGCCGGGAGGGGTCCTGGCGTGGGCGCCGACCTGGACTCTTCACCTCAGCACCTATAACATTGGTGGCCGTCAGTACACAAGCAGGCAAGTGCTTCCTTGAAGGGTGCTTCCTGCTTCACCCTCCAGCTAACACCCAGCCAGTGTTTGCAGCCAAGGAGTAAGGCCAACACAGGAGCCTCACGCCACCACTCTACAGGGTGGAGGAGTGGAGTGGTGAGCGGCTAGTGACCTTGAAGGCAGGCAAGTGTAGCTAAGTCTTGCACATCAGGCACAGCCAATAATGGGTAAAGGGGCAGATCATGGGGGAGTGATTGATTTAATGCTAAAAAGGATTTAATGCTTCATTCCATTCTTCCCTCCAACCTTTCCCTCTCTCCTCCTTCCTTCTCTCCTTCCCGCAACCCTTCTCTCCTTCTTTCCCCTTCCCCTCTTCCTCCCTCCCTTCCTTCTCTCCTTCTCTCCCCTTCCCCTCTTCTTCTTTTTTTTCTTCTTTTTTAAAAACTTAATACGTTGAAAACAAAGGGGAGTTGATGTGCTAAAGTCCTGACTGGGACGCCAAGGACTATCTCTAGCAGTATTATATTTTATTCATGACAAAATTATACAAATAATATGGAAAAAGTACAGCAGTTCTCTACTATGAAATAATACTGATACACGAGTGATTAAGAAATTATACTAACAACTATACGCCAATACACATAATATAAAGAAAGTATTCTAATATATTGATACACATATATATAAAGAAATTATACTAATGTATAACATTAATCTTATAATACAATTTAGTCATTATTTTTATTACATGTTTCTATTGCGTTAGCTCCGCTTGCAGCCAGGCATTTACGCCCGATTTGAAGGCGTGCATGGAAGTGGTGAGGTGCAGGTCGGTCTGGCGCACCAAGGTGTTCCAGAGTCGACCATAGCGGGGTAGGAAGGAGCGGAGGTAATTTTCCGTCCTCGCGAAGGGTACAGTCACTTGATGGTCGATGTTGTGGGCCGCACGGGTAGAGTGGGAGGGCCTGGCCCGTGGGTTGAGGCGCAGCTCTGCTAGTTGTAGGAGCTGCATCCTGTGAGCCTTGTACATGACGCACATGCCTGCCACGTCACGCCGCTGCTGAAGAGGTTGAATTATCTGTGCAGCAGCCTCAGAGGCTTTCAGCCGGGCCAGCCGCTGTGCTTTGGCTTGAACCCGGTCAAGGAGGCGGAGGTATGACGGGGGGCAGGAGCTAGGACCATGCGAGGGGCGAGTATTCCATCAGGGAGCGGACTTGTGACTTGTAGAGTGTGCCGACTCCCTGAGCGTCCAGGAGGTGCGCGACGCGTCGGATGCAGCTCAGTTTCCAGGCAACATCCTTGGCGACCTTCCTGACGTGGCTGGTGTATGTGAGGCCAGAGTCGAACTCCACCCCTAGAATGTTGACTGACTCCTGGAGGTGTATTTTTCTGCCTTCCAGGAGAATGGCGTGTTGGTCCCAGTTGACTGCGTCTTGCCTGCGGGAGATGAGGACGGCTTGGGTCTTGTCTGGTGCAAAGGTGACTTACCATCTCTTGCCCCAGGAGGCGATGCTCTGCAGTGCCTGGTAATTGATACGAATGACTGTGTTGTGGCGGTCACTCCTCTCACAGGTGAATGTGAGAGTACAGTCGTCTGCGTACGCTCTTGCCTCAGGAATCAGCTGCAGGATGTCGTTGAAGTAAACGTTCCATAGTAATGGCCCGAGTACACTTCCTTGAGGGACACTGGCTTTGATAGCATTTTCAGAAAAGGTGTGACCATTCACCACCACGCGCAGAGTTCTTTCATGGAGGTAATCTTGCAGGAGGTGTAACAGGTTCCCACAGATCCCCAGGCTTCTCAGCTTGGTAGTGATGCCCTGATGCCACACCCTAACAAAGGCACCAGCGATGTCAAGGGCGACGATGAAGGTGTCTTCACCCTGATCTAGGGAGTGGTTCCAGGCTGCTGAGTGCAGGAGAAGAAGGTCTGCTGCAGATCTCCCCTGTCGGAAGCCGAATTGCCGTGAATTTAGCAAGCGGTGAGCGTCAAAAAATTTAGTGATTTTGGAGGCAATGATGGACTCAAGAACTTTCCCAACAACGGAAAGGAGGGAAATGGGGCGGTAGTTCTGAGGATCGCCTCTGCTCTTCTTTTTGTGAATAGCACAGACTCTCGCCACTTTCCATTCAGATGGCCACTGCTGAGATGAAAGGCACTCCCGGAAGATGGTAGCAAGAGGCACAGCAAGTTGTGAGGCACATCTTTTAAGCAGGTGAGGGCTGATACTATCTGGTCCCAGCGCTTTCTTGGGATCAACTTGTTGAAGTTGTTGCAACACCTCCTCCGTGGTAATGGTCATGTTCCCTAGGGCGGCCTTGGTTAGAACCGGAACTGTGGGAGGTTCACGTTCTGGATCAGGAACTGTCATCTTGGAGGAGAAGTGGGCAGCCAACACCTGAGCTTTACCCCGGTGACTTGTGACAACAGAGCCATCAGGTGCTGTCAACGGTGGGATGCTGTCGTCACGAGAGAAGCCCTGTTGTTGTTTGATGCTGCTCCACCAATCCTTAGTGCCCACTGACTGGCCTGTTAGCTTTCGCTTGAGGTGATCCCTCCAGTTGTTGATCGCCTCTTTCTGGACTCTTTTCATATTTTCACAGGCCATTTTGTGCTGGTGTTTATGTCTTCTTGTGGGGTGGGACTTATATCGCAGCCATGCCTTGCTCTTAATGTCTGCTGCTTTCCTGCATTGAAAGCCAAACCAGGGCTGGTCTCCCGGTTTAGACTTGTATGTCTGGCAGGGCACAAATCTTCTTTGGTGGGACATCAGGATTTCTGTGAAGCTCTTCACTTGTGTGTCAACGTCACCTGTAAGCACATCAGACCACACGATGTTGTTAAGTGTTGCCTTCATTGCATCCCAATCCCCCTTGTCCCATAACCAGTTGGTGCGAGTCACTGCCTCATCTCTGTCGATGGCCAGCTTGATCTTGGTGAGAACAGCCAGGTGGTCAGAGGAACCCACTGTTGCTAGCGGGCGGCAAGTCACTATACTGCAGGGCAAATCGGTGATTACAGGATCAAGTGAAGACCCTGAGATGTGGGTGGGGAAGTCGACGTGATTGGTGAGTCCAAACACCGTCAACAGCTCGTCAAACTGCCTCTGGACAAGGTACTGGTTGAGATCACCCACAATGATGAGATGCTTACAGGAGTGCTGGAGGAGCAGGGCATCTAAGTTGGTGGTCAGGTAGTGAAGGGACTCACCACCTTGCCACTGTGGACGGTAACACACGCACAGCAGAATGGAGTCTTGAGTGTGTGTCCACAATTTGAAGAACATCATCTCCATGTGAGCAGGAAGGTCGACGGAGTGAGCTTGTACAGGGAGGCTGTTGCGGAAGCACACAGCAACTCCCCCAAAGGTACCTTGGGCTCTGTCACGTCGGAACCAACTTGAGTAGCCACCTATCTTCCCAAAATTGTCTGGCACTGAGGAGTTGAGGAAGGTCTCAGTAGTGGCAATGATGTCAGGACTGTGTGGCAAAACATGGCTGTAGGCTACATTAGGTCACCGACGTTAGTCTGGAAACCTCTAACGTTAGCTGAAATGATGGTAAGATTACCTCCCTCCCTTCCTTCTCTCCCTCTCTCCCTTCCTTCCCTCTATCCATCCTTCCTTCTCTTCTCCTTCTTCCCTTACCTTCTCCCCCCCCCCCCCGTCTCGAGTATAAGGGAGTGAGTGGGTAAGGACACACACACACACACACACACACACACACACACACACACACACACACACACACACAAATAATAAAAAAAAACCGAACATGACGACAGGAATAAAACAAAAAGAAAAAACAAAAACAAACACATATGTAAAATAAAATAGCAAGAAAAAAAAAACGGGTCATTTCATCCACGAAAATCGCCACCAAAAAAAAAATTAAACGTTTGACCCAACTGACCCTCATATTAGGTAACACGAAAAGGGGGGGGGGGGAAGAGGAGGAGGAGGAGGAGGAGGAGGAGGAGGAGGAGGAGGAGGAGGAGGAAGGGAAATAAGGAGGGAGGGAGGGAAGGAAGGAAGGAATTGAAGGAAAGAACTAGAGACAACTCGAGCCTACAACTTTTCCCTTCATAATCAAATACATCAAATAATGAATAAATCAACACGGATAAAGTAAAATAATGATAAATAGGACACAATAAGCCTAAAAAAACAATGAAATAACGAAGAATTTATGAAATATCGTGTTTTTAAAGATAGCCGAAAAAACCTCAAATTCACCACAACAAAAATCGACTTTCTGACGAAGCTCTCATAATTCGTGAAAAAATATGAGCTAAGAGTATATGATGTGTGTATCTTATAAACAGCAACAGATCCTCGTTTAGTGTTGGAACCAAGAAGCAAAACATGTTTTGTTTTTTCGATAATTTGACCCTTTACACCACCGAGTCAGATGAATCCTTGAATAAACACGTGAAAAACACTTCCCATAGACACACACAAACACACTGCGCCTGTAGGCACAGCTAATCACAAAAAAACCTCACCGCTCATTTAGAAGGCAGAATAAGGTTGACGTTATAATATAAACAAAAAACCCTTCAGACAAAAAAACAAAATGCACTTACCAGGCGCGTGATTAATACATATAACGAAGCGGAAATATCGAAATATATTAAAACACACAAAAATCACCCTATATTTAGTGTAAAAAACGAATTATCAACAAAATATCGGTAAATTGTACGGGTTTACTAACTGATTGAGTCATATTTCTTTTACGAAGACCTTAAACTCGCGAGACTTTTAAGGAGTCTTAAAAGAAACTGGGGTTTTCAATAAGGCTATGCAATCCTATATCGGTGCACGAATAAAAAAATGATTATTCGTTTTAAAATGCGTATTTGGCACCTCGTCACCTCAGGATTCCTCAGAGCCAATCAGAGGTCTGGCATTTCTCCTTCCGATATCTCCAATGCTCCAATCAGAGGTCTGGCACATCTCTCAACCAATCAGCGTTCAGGAATCAACTGGGCGGCCAAGTTTGTTGTTTAACCAAGATATATAACTTATTTATTGGGAGATAAGGCGAGATTTAACCTTAAATACCTTATTTATGGCATATTAGTGATAATAGGAGTATTGTTATTGATAAATATAGGGTGGACGATAATACATTGCCACCATATTAGCCTTTCAGCGTAATATTCTCCCTAAAATAAATGACTGACCTTATTTTGATCGGGTAAATGGAATATTTTGACGTGTTTTCCCTAAGTGTCTCCCGCTGAATACTACAGAGACGTACCCAGGGTATACCTTGATGCCCCTGATCCTAGGTTCGAGTCCCGTGTGCCCGAGATTAGCTTCTATGGACCACTGTGGCCCGCGCCGTACCCGTGGCCGCGGTGGTACGGGGCTGACGCCGTTATAGTGGACGAGAGCTGTGCGTTCGCTCTTTAGGTCAGACACACACACTGGGGGTCTGTGAGTGAGGATTCTGCCTCGGCGTCACACCTTATAATGCAACCACTTTTTCTTTTAATCAACGTTCACACACACACACACACACACACACACAAAGGCGTAACTGCTAGGCGTCCTGTTTCTTTAAATACTACCGTCACGACATTCCAGGGGATGGATTCAGCAAACCATTTACGAGGTAAAATTCTGGTAAATTTCCTCGTACCTCCGCGCACATGGCACGGCCCTATTCAGCAAACACTTACGATATTGCAAGTATCCTCGTAACCTACGAGTGGTCCTTGTGTCTAGTAGCGGCTTACCAGAAGGTTTACCAGACATATTAGCGGGAAGGAACACCGTCTCCTGTAGCTGATTTCATCATCTAGCTACTTATATAGGTAAGTTCTTATAGTGAATACTAATTTGTGATCATTTATATTGTTGCAAGAGTAGGGACATGTATACTAATAACCGAAATAAGTGAAAGAGGCCGTGGTATGAGCGTCACTCATCGGCACAGGGTATCCGGTCATTTCGGCCACATGCCATTTCGCCACACCATGGAGTCATTTCGCCCACAGGTCAATTCGCCCACACTATGGAGTCATTTCGCCCACACTATGGAGTCTAGGAGCTATAGGAGGTTAGGTTATATTTGTTTAGTGTGTCGAGAACCCCCCAACCCCCCGCTAGGAGGTTACCCAGCAAACACAAAGACGGAGGGCCTCCGGAGGCCCTCCGTATGTCTTACCGGGGGCCCAACGGAAGTGTACGACGTAGGGCCGCTGGGGATTTGCTCAAAGGCTCACCGGCGGGCCGCTGGGAGCGGCCCGCCGTAGGGCATATGAACATTTGCCGCTGTTATATCAACTGATTGAGGAATATTTATGGTTATACTTTCTAAGTATATTGCAGATATATTAATGTTTTAAGGGGTGTTGCACAACCCATTAGCCGATTAATAGACGAATGGGCTGTTCAACACTTATAAAAACATTACTATATCAGCAATATACTTAGAAAGTATAACCATAAATATTCCTGTCGTTATCCAGTAATACGATGAAAAGGAGATCATAATTGCTACGGACAGTTTTCATTTCATAAGTACAAAAACATTTTCGTTATTGGGTTTACATGCTGGTGTACGTGGAACACTGAACAACCATGTAGAAGGATATTGATTGCGGCGAACAACATAACAACATCCACCCTCTTGTGCGTTTTCCAAGTAACTGATTTCACTCACTGACACAACGCTGCCGAGGAATTCCTAAAAAATACGTGTCGTACTGCAATTATTTATATTATTCAGTCTATTTCGATATAATGAAGGAGCGAAAACATATTATAACTATACGAACAGTGTGCGAATGGTCTTCAGCAACCTTAGCACTAAGGTGGAACAACGAACAAATATGGCGGATGGATGTTCGCAAAGATCGTTTGATAATACCTCTAAACACGCTACGAACGTTCCAAGATCAATCTAAGTGCAAAGATGATCTTAGAGACGCGTTACGAACGTTCGAACATCCGGCCACCAGATCTGGGAGGGAAGCCACAAAACACTTTAAGACCATTTTATGGTCGGAAGTCCTACGACGGAACCCACAGTGCGGAAAAGTCGTAGGTTTGGTCGTAAACGTGTGTGTCGCCCACAATGAGTGTGTGCTCCACAATCCTGGGGCTACATTCAGAGAGGCTAACTTCCGGTCTTCACGACCTAGCGACTTCCAACAGCTGTTTGGGCAACTTTTGGCATTCTGCGGGCACATTGATGACGTACTTAAAGACGTTGAGCTGTCAAAATCACGCTACTGCCTCCAGGCAGTTGTAGAGCACGCAATATACATATAAATACTCATAAATTGAGTATATATGATGTTTTCTGACACAAGAACTGAACAGGGCAAGTATACAAATGAAATTAGGCCATATTACAATGCCATGCGCTCGTGATGAATTTGTTATGAGGTGATGAGCCGAGTGGCGAACGGTGGCATCTGACCATGACTCACCACACGGCTCCGCGACAGACAAGGTATTTTCCTCCTCATCCTTCTTCCTCTTACCCTTTATTCTTCCCTTCTTCCTCTTACCCTTTATTCTTCCCTTCTTCCTCTACCTAATTCCTCCTCCTTCATCACCACTACTACTATACTACCACTACCACTACTATTACTGCTGCTACTACTACTATAGCCGTGCTTTTGTCGTCCAAGCATCGTCTTGGTACGAAGACCGTTTTTTCTCGCAATTGAAAATGGATTGGTTTCTGCGACAACAACACAACAAGCTTGGTAGGGGCCGAAATAATAATCAGTCTAAAACATTGCAAACAATATCACAAAGCAGTATAACACACATTTCAGCAAGTGTTATTGGAGTGGTCTTCGTAATCCAAGACGGTGCTGGGACGATAAAAACACGGCTTATTAGTGCTGCTACCACTACAACTACTACCAATTGCTATAAGAAAAGGCTAGGAGGAGGAAGAGGAGGAGGAGAAGGAGAAGGAGAAGCTAGGAGGTGGAGGAGGAGGAGGAGGAGGAGGAAGAAGGGTGGAGCATTTTGGTGTGGATGATAAATTTGTTTATAAACACAGCTGAGAGCGTGGAAGCCTTGTGATTGGCTGAAACTTTTTGAGAAATACTATGTGATTCGCTGGCGAGGCTGTGACGTCATTGTACTCGCTCAGCTAATCAGCTATCGAAGCCCATAGTGACACCGTAGCGCCACTCCCATATCTCGTACCAGAATCCCCGCGACTTCTGGGTTGTACAAATAGAGGAAGTTAATTAAGCTAAACACCGTGCCCTTTAACTCTCTCTGAATGTCTGCCCTGTGCAGACATTCTGCCAGGGGCTACATTCAGAGAGGCTAACTCCCGGTCTTCACGACCTAGCGACTTCCAACAGCTGTTTTGGGCAACTTTTGGCATTCTGCGGGCAGATTGATGACGTACTTAAAGACGTTAAGCTGTCAAAACATAGCGACCACGGTAGGGGTGGCGTAGAGCACGCAATATACATAAAAATACTCATAAATTGAGTATATATGATGTTTTCTGACTCAAGAACTGAACAGGGCAAGTATACAAATGAAATTAGGCCATAAAACAATCTCCTACCCTTGTGGTGAGTTTATTATGAGTTTGTTATGGGGTGATGGGCCGAGTGGTGAACGGCGGCACCTCACACGCAGACCACCTCGCTTGAGTCGCTTCACCACCCCGGCGGGTAGCTGTCACTAACCGCCACGCATCAGACTGAAGGTATAATGGCTCCCTTTTCCTTAATATAACCCCAATCCCTTGTCCATCCAGCTGTGATGGGTATCGGGTGTTAGCCGGGGTTTACGACCCGCCTCCCGGGGTGGTTGCTTCCCCCAAATGGCAGGAAGACCAGTTACGAATAGAGAGATTATCAAGCGGAAAAGATCACCCATAGTGACACCGTAGCGCCACTGCCATATCTCGTACCAGAATCCCCGCGACTTCCGGGTTGTAGAAATCGAGGAAGTTAGTTAAGCTAAACACCGTGCCCTTTAACTCTTTCTGAATGTCTGCCCGGGGCTACATTCAGAGAGGCTAACTTCCGGTCTTCACGACCTAGTGACTTCCAACAGCTGTTTTGGGCAACTTTTGGCATTCTGCGGGCAGATTGATGACGTACTTAAAGACGTTGACCTGTCAAAAACAGGGAACTGCCTTAGGGGTGGCGTAGAGCACGCAATATACATAAAAAATACTCATAAATTGAGTATATATGATGTTTTCTGACTCAAGAACTGAACAGGGCAAGTATACAAATGAAATTAGGCCATATTACAATGCCATCCGCTCGTGATGAGTTTGTTATGGGGTGATGGGCCGAGTGGTGAACGGTGGCATCTCACCATGACTCACCACACCATACACCACCACACGGCTCTGCGACAGACAAGGTATTTTCCTCCTCATCCTTCCTCTTACCCTTTATTCTTCCCTTCTTCCTCTACCTAATTCCTCCTCCTTCATCACCACTACTACTACTACTACTACTACTACTACTACTACTACTACTACCACTACCACTACCACCACTACTATTACTGCTGCTACTACTACTATAGCCGTGTTTTTCCTCCTCATCCTTCCTCTTACCCTTTATTCTTCCCTTCTTCCTCTACCTAATTCCTCCTCCTTTATCACCACTACTACTACTATTACTACTACCACCACTACTATTACTGCTGCTACTACTACTATAGCCGTGTTTTTTCTCCTCATCCTTCCTCTTACCCTTTATTCTTCCCTTCTTCCTCTACCTAATTCCTCCTCCTTCATCACCACTACTACTACTACTACTACTACTACTACTACTACTACTACTACTACTACTACTACTACTACTACTATTACTGCTGCTACTACTACTATAGCCGTGTTTTTGTCGTCCAAGCATCGTCTTGGTACGAAGACCGTTTTTTCTCGCAATTGAAAATGGATTGGTTTCTGCGACAACAACACAACAAGCTTGATAGGGGCCGAAATAATAATCAGTCTAAAACGTTGCAAACAATATCACAAAGCAGTATATAATACACATTTCAGCAAGTGTTATTGGAGTGGTCTTCGTAATCCAAGACGGTGCTTGGACGATAAAAACACGGCTTATTACTGCTGCTACTACTACAACTACTACCAACTGCTATAAGAAAAGGTTAGGAGAAGAGGAAGAGGAGGAGGAGAAGGAGAAGGAGAAGCTAGGAGGTGGAGGAGGAAGTAGGGTGGAGCATTTTGGTGTGGATGATAAATTTGTTTATAAACACAGCTGAGAGCGTGGGAGCCTTGTGATTGGCTGAAACTTTTTGAGAAATATTATGTGATTCGCTGGCGAGGCTGTGACGTCATTGTACTCGCTCAGCTAATCAGCTATCGAAGCCCATAGTGACACCGTAGCGCCACTCCCATATCTCGTACCAGAATCCCCGCGACTTCCGGGTTGTACAAATAGAGGAAGTTAGTTAAGCTAAATACCGTGCCCTTTAACTCTCTCTGAATGTCTGCCCGGGTTATTCTGCTGCCACCACCCACATTAAGTGGGAAAAAAAGAAGTATAAATGAATAAAAATAAAAGATGTAAGAAAATATGTAAGTACTGGTTGGATCTAAATAATAACTCGTTAATAAATCAGGCTTAATATATTTGTCTCTTTACTGTATCATCAGTAATCACTTCCCAACTCCTTCTTAACCTAACAACGCTTACCTAATAAATATACTTCAACTTAATGAACGGTGTACATTCACAAACCGCCTTAATTCTAATTATTCATATCCCCTAACGATACACACCCTTCTTAACCTAACATCTTACTTAATAAACATACTTCATACTATTCTAATGTGAAACAGGCTTAATTCTACACTCTCCGCCACACTTCAACCATTTATCCGCCACACTTATCTCTCTGGGCAATAGGAACACGAGAGTCTATAGTGCGTGGTGGGTGTCATGTTGGGGGAGCCGTGGGTGTGTGGCCGTCTCACACAGCGCCACTGGTAGGGCACCGCCACCACCACAGCACAACAGGGCTGCCGCCGCCATCACCTCCACCTCTATTCACTGCTACCTTGGGACCAGCCAACAGGGCTGCCGCCGCCATCACCTCCATCTCCACTGCCCTGCCTTGGGACCCTGGATAGCATGTTCCATTAGTCCTTATGTAAACACAAATAACCCATGAATCACACCTACATCTCTAGCCAACAAATAGTTTACAACATACCTTTACAAGGGAGGATAAGGTCACCTCCCAGTGGCCTTACCCACTGGGAGTCTGTCCGCGCCTGTCTGCTAAACTGACACGCACCTCCCTTCTCACCTCTCTTTGATACGTGGCTAGTTACTATTGGCTTTAAAATATAACCCTCTCTTACTAACTAGTGATTCAGGACTGAGGAGTGGAGGAAAATTACTCGTTTTGATAATTGATAATTATAAGTTACTTCACCCCTTTCCCGTTTTAACGTAATTCTTCGTCAGTCATGGGTCAAAAAGTTTGAACCCAATTTCCCGCGTTACACGTGCACACTGGCCAACGACTGCTCAAGACCGGTATTAGCAGAGGTCGGAAGTCTCCAGGCATGCTCATTATTGCTTGGTATGCTATGAAATATCTTTTTTATAGGTGAATGTAGACATATGATTGCATTTGGATGGATATTATTCATATATATGAGTAAAGAGATGAAATACAAGCAAGGGACTCATCCACGTCTGGCAGCGCGGCCTGCGGCAGCAGCAGTGTAGTGCCGGGAAATTCCAAGAGAAATTATGGAAATTTCCATCATACGATTCCCGAGTTATGTCTATGAAAGGAAAGAGAAGGTTTCAATAACCATATGTTTAATCTAGAACTAATTGTTGCCTAAATCCAGTATATAGGGGAACAGGTTATTTATTAGAATAAGACCATTCAAATTATTTCCTTTCTCGTATTATTTATCTTTCATTCGTATGTTCTCTCTCTCTCTTCCATTCCTATCTCCCCCCCGTCCAACCCCCCCACCCCAACCCCACACGCCAGAGTCACGAGTCATAATATGTGAGACATTTATTTCGCGATTGCCAATAACTTGTAGAGTCAAAACTTCTTATTCCCCCCTTATCCTCCTGGCAGATCGAATAACACTCTTAGATTCTGAGCGTCCTTAAAGTAATCGTCCAGACCCATTTTTTTTTTGCCGAATTATGTTGAATGTACATTCAAAACACCTAATCCACCAAAAAATAATTGATTTCCAGGCCTTATTTCCGTAAAAACACGACTTTTGTAAAAAGCGCGCGAAAAAAAAAATCTTCACTCCAACAGGGCTACGACTGTTATTGATGACGTCAGAACAGGGACGCCCGCAGACACTCTGTCTGACACCTGTCGGCAAATGTTATGATGAGCGATTGTACTTCGTTGTCAGACAGTGAATCTGTCGCTGTGACAGATTTAGAGTACGATGCTCAATCTGACACCGAAAGAAATTACGCTGGTCGCGTATACTATGAGGAAAACGAACCTCAGATTGTCATGGGATCCTATATGTTTGAGCCAGAGTACGAGGTGGATTAACAGGTGTTAGCAGAGCCTGAGGTTCAGCAGGAGGACCTGGCACTTCTCCAAAACATGGATTGGTAAATAAGGTTAAACCATGTGTGTGTGGGAATCACAATGAAGGTACTTTCGAGAAAATCCTATGGTTAGTTTTGGAGCTACAGTCAAACGTCATTACTCGGAAACCACATACTAGCATTAACTACAGCATAGAGTTAGAAAATATGCGGGCGGGAAGGCAGAAAGTGTGACAGCCACACCACCACAGGGTCTCTCACCACAGGGCACGCCCACTCCACAACTGGTTTACTTGGTTTACTTGATCTTGTTAAGAGGCAAAGCCTCACAGTCGTGGTGGTCCACCGCTGCTGCCAGTCCTGGCGTCCCTGTCTAACAGGGCCACCTGGTCTGGTATGGTGTTGGACTGAGTCACTGTCTTACGGGGGGGGCGCCGCCCTTGTCCAGCACACCCGTGTACACAGGCTCACCTCACACTCGTCGTCCCAACCCCACACACTGGGTAGGCGACTAGTCGCGCTGCACACTCTCACCCAGTCTTTCACCCGATGTGTACCCTCACTACACACCGTTTCTCAACACAACTGCTCGCCCCAACACACTATAGGCGTGTATCACCTACACACGCCACTCTTTTCCGTGTGCAAACTTTCCTCGAAAGGCACAGCTGTCTTGCTGCACCCATAAAGGATGCATGCATGTGGCATATAGCAAAAAAAATCTATCAGAAACACCCAAATATCTTCAAGTACTATATTTATCTCTGTGTTTACGTGCCTCTGATCAAGCGCGGGAAGATGAGCCTCCCTGATGCTACATCACCGAGCCTGAGCATGAGCGTCTGCAAACCTTGAGAGCGTTTTGAAAACTCGGGGAATTTGCAGATTTTGATTGCGGATTATTTAAAAACGGCTGACTGGATACAAAAAGTGACGACGTATTGTTGATATACTCGTTAATGGCTATGATTTGATTGCATTAAATCAGGAATGATGAAATGGTCTGGACGATTACTTTAAAAAAAGACAAAATAGAGTTGTGTTTCGCATATAAATGCATAGATTAGTAGAGTCATTCGCTGAATTAAGAATCGGCAAAGTTTCTCTCACGACTCCAAATACCCCGTCACTCTCAAAAGCGTGTTCGTAGGGTTCTTCTGGATGAAGTAAAACCCTCCCCGGGTATTATAGTCATGAATTAAATTTTCCTACATCAAATTAAAAGAATTGGGTAAGAGGTACTCATTTCATACGTATATTTACTTCCTTAGCTAATAAGAGTCGTTTGACGATTCACATCCCCTTCAGGGGAAGCCTCTCATGAGTATCAATTTTTTTTTTTTTTCCGCGGTTGTGGTTCGCCGCGCGCCACTTTTCACCAAGAGAAGCCACTCTTTCTTCCTCACTCCGCAAGGTAAGGTGTGTCGACATTTGTCTCCTCCCCCCTTTCCCCTTCTGATAGGATAGAAGTATATCAACTGACATATTGTGTTGAGTGTTCATTAAATGGGATAGGTAGCTTATACCAGCGATAGCCCCAGACTAATTAAAGGACTCTTTCTTCCTCACTCCGCAAGCTTGTGGACGTCTCACAGTGGAACACGTGGTCTCATATGATCGTGTAAACGCAAACAGTTTCATTACTCTCACATTTTCCCTTCCCTATGTTCTCCATGTATATCTATGGTGTTCATCTTGTATGTATGTAGATGGTAGGTCTAAGAATATAGTCCAGTAAGGTAGGTTATGCTCTTTAGAGCTTTCCTTCACCAAATTAAACCATACATGTACTTAAGTTTCAACCAGGAATAATTTCTTGTTAAATAAACCAAATGAGTTAAAGTAGAGATTCTTTGTTTCGTGCAAAAAAGCCCCAGGTGACTATTCCCCTGTTATGGAAATATTTCCCCACGTCCCGAGAGAGGTTCAGACTTACTCGGTATATTAACAGTATCCCCACGACTACCGTAATCCTTATCTAGTAAATCGTGTTCAAGGGGTAGACCATAGGACTACCCGCTTGGACTGGTGGCAGCAATTCCCTACTAAATCAAGTTCATTCCAATTCAGTCGTAACGAGAAGAATTTATTCGTCAGCATATAATTATCTCAATAAATTTCATTCAACACACAGGTGTCAGAGTCATAAAAACCCTGGCTTCACAGCAGCAGCAGCATGATGAAGCCCGTGAGGTGGATATCAACACCAACTTCACCAAGGGAGATAGATGTCTTTGGTAATATTTAGCAGAGCTGGGCGTTGCGGCACCGAGTTGCGACTTTGCGACTTTGCCGCACTATGAATTTCGAAGTCGAAAAGTCGAAAGTCGCAAACGTTTTGAAAAAGTCGGACTAAGCAAAGTCGCACCGCCAATTTTCCGCGACTTTTGCCCCAACTTTGAACAGGAACAAAGACTACTTTTTTTAAAGAAATTGCCGCGGCATCAGCGCGGCATTCGGAATGCGGCAAAGTCGTATGGCACTTGACCGCATACCGGTTGTATCGTTAATTCACTTAATTGCCACTCGGCACTAATATAATAGGTTAAACAGTGTAGGTACATTCTGACATGATTCTGTCTAGCAAGTGTGGTTGATAACTAGTCAACCACACATGATAATTATGTGCTTGGGCAGAACCAAGGATCTTTGGCAGACCGCAGAATCTGTGGTCAGTAGTTGCTCTGCCTTCAGCCGTGGAGGGTGTTCGTGTGCGAGTCTCCGTCGCACCGGCCGCACCGCCCGCACAGTTACTGTGCTGTCTATTCCCCATATGTGTTAATAATAGGTGTTTTCATAGTAGCAGTGAACATTAAAAGTGATAAGTTAGGTCAAATTCGCTCGATTTGAATTGATATGTGACTAGCGAAATGGGCAGGTTCAAAAACCGTTATTTTAAATCTTGTCTTCGTGTTTTCTTGGGAATTTGGGCTTAAATAATGTTAATATGTCTCTTATTTGAATGGATTTTAACTAATTAGTACGGTATTGTTATTTGTTGGCAATTTGTTGCTATTATGTTGAAAATTTGATTCGTAGATCGGCGGCGCAAATGTAAACAAACCGTTGGTCGCCGTGTGAAGCCATTCTTATGTGTGAACCCCTACCATCATCTTTTGGTCATTGTAAACGCAACTTTTGCGCATCCTAGCCACATCTTTTGCCTCTCATGTGAACCCGGCTTAATACTAATTTAAAGTCATTTGTTTCATATTATTTCTAGATAGGTAGCCAATGTTTTAATCACTTAATCAGCAGCTGGCAGCTGGTATTCCAACTCAACCCAGAGTGAACAAAACGTATAGCATAATTCCCGACATTTCTCGTAAAAAAACTGAGACATAGACATGGATCAGTTTGTGACAAGGAGCGGGGATAGGAGCAGGAGTTTTTCTGGCGACAGTGAAGCCACTGCCAATAGTAGCTTCAGGAGCAGCACTCCTATGCTAAGTGAGAGCAGTGACAGGGACAGCCACATGCCTTTGATTGTGTCTGAGAGTGTGACCGTGGAGGATGAGGAGACAGGGGAGGCTGGCGACCAGAGCCAGGAGGGCAACGAGGAGGCCGTCAAGGAGCTGAAAAGCTGCTTGGAGACTATTGAGAGGTAAGAAAATCGCCGCGGCGCTATAGTTAAGTAGCAAAATTAAATTTAAAAATTTAGTAAATTCACTTCTTTTCATGATATAAAGATTTATGAATATTAAATTTAAATATTTAAATTCAATAAATTGAAACATTTCTTTCAAACTCTTTCAGGTTCTACGTCTTTGACAAATTTGTGAGGACTGATGAGAAGGTGAATGGGAGGTCTCTCAGGAAGATCTACAATGACCTTGCTAAGTGCCAACATCCTGGCTGCAAAGGCAAGAAGGGGTTTACCTACAGCACCCAAACCAGGAGCCACCTCAAGCAGCATTACAAGAATGTAAGTTTAAATAATTAGCTACGTTTACAATAAATAACTGGCGCCGCTAGTCCAGCTACTTTATGCAAGTTTTAGCAAAGAAAATAAAAAATTTGATTGCAAAGTTAAAAGTTAATTTTTTCATATTAGATGCATAAAGACCAGCTCCCTCAGCTCTCTGCCGCCATTGAGGGGCTCAACAAGCGCGGCCGCTCCCAGTCAAGGGAGAGTGAGGCCCGCAAGAAGCGCCAGATGTGCCTGGAGGAGAGCTTCAGGGCTAAGTTCAACCCGGAGAGGGCCAGGCAGGGTTACACCAGGTGAAAAAAAATTCAGAGAAATAATAGTAGCTATTTTAACTTTAATTTTTGGGACCCGCAGGGACCCCTAAGCGCTGCTCGTCAGCTTCTTCTTGTTCTTCTTGTTGTGCTTCTTGGGGATAAGACGCTTTCATTAAAAGTTAATAGCTCATTCAATAACACTCAGATGTTCATGAAATTACACAAGGTAGTCGTTTTCAGTACTCCCAATCGATTGACGGAGCCAGATTTTTTAATTTCGTCCAAAATTTTGCTGTGGTGTCACATGAGATCCACTTTAGATACAGCTGGACGAAATATTGTATAGTTAGGATGGATGTTCGAAGGAACAAATGGTGTAATGATGAAAGAAGAATATAGTTTGATTTAATTGGGGGACGTGGCTACGGCTGCGGGTCCCTCGTGGGCGGTTGTATCCGCGCTTGTTTAACTAGTAAAGTAGCGCCTTAGCGTCTTGATGTTTTAAAACTTTTTTATTAAAAATTTTAAATATATTAATTTACATATTTTATCTTTAGGTGGTTCATTCAGACAATGTCGCCACTGGCTGTAGCTGACCATCCCGCCACCAAGAGGATGTTCTACCTCGTCAACCCTGAGTTCCAGCCCACCTCCAGGAGGACTGTGGGCAGGGACATTGACAAGCTGATGGAAAGGGGGAGGACTCAGGTGGTCAACCTGCTCTTCCACCAGAAGTGGGTGGCCACTTCTGCCGACAGCTGGACTGCCCACAATAGGGCCTTCTTGGGGATGACAGTCCCCTGGATTGACAGGGACACCCTCAAGAGGCGCCATGCAGCTCTGGCTTGCAAGGTGAAGGTAAGAAAATAAAAAAGTTAAATTTTGTCATTCTATACCTTAGGCGCTAAAAGCTATAAGTACCTATGAGGTATACATTTAATTTATAAACTAAATCAATAATTATTGTCTTCAGGAAAGGCAGACGCACCAACTCCTGGGGAAACTCATCACAGAGGTTCACCAGGACTTGAGCATCCATGGCAAGGTGGCGGCCACCACCACGGACAATGGCGCCAACTATGTGGCTGCCTTCAACGCCCTTGGCGAGGCCAACCAGGACCCTGAGGACCCTGACCTGGAGGTTGTGGATCTCCAGGTGCGCCTGAGGGCTGAGGGGGACAACCCAAGTCTGCCGCCTCACCACCGCTGCAGGTACTAACAATAGCGGCATCTAGCGCTAATATATTAAGAAATAAAGATTG
Source organism: Chionoecetes opilio (assembly GCA_016584305.1). Taxonomy (NCBI): domain Eukaryota; kingdom Metazoa; phylum Arthropoda; class Malacostraca; order Decapoda; family Majidae; genus Chionoecetes; species Chionoecetes opilio. Next base: position 82,707 of record JACEEZ010010187.1, on the reverse strand, counting down.
AAGTCATTTAACTAATCTTTGAATGTATCGAATATTTAAATAATAATAAATATCTTACTGTTTCCGTGCCCACACAGTCAATCTGTTGGCGACAACAGATGTGAGGGATGTCCAGGGCTGGAGCATGGGGGGGTCAGAGTGGAGGAGGGCCACAGCCAAGACCCAGGCCCTGTGGAACCTCCAGAACAGGGGGGAGATGCTGAGAAGTGCCATAGAGGTAAGGCGAAAAGAGCGCCTTACCCGTCTTCAGGCGCTTTTGTAACGGCCCGGCTAAGGCACCGACTAAAGCCCATGTACAGTCAAAAGTTCAGGCGCTTTTGCACTGCCTTACACCTCCAAAGCCTATGGCGTGGGCGTGGTCCGAGAATCCTACTAGCCAATCACGTTGCCTATCTGAGCGCTGCTTAGGCAGCTTCGACCAATCACAAGGCTTGAACACGTCTCTGCTGAAGCAAGGAATGTTGTCCCTCCCTCCCTAACCAAGCACTTATGGCAAGGACACACCGCTCTCCCCCGCCAAAAGCAGTTTCATCACAGGTTTGACGTTCAACGCAGGTTTTGACCACTTATATATTTTTGCATTGGGACGTGCCATACACCATGATAATCGTTAGGGTATGCCGATTCCGGGACAGTGAGTGAAAATTTAATGCAAGCAACATTCCAGGAATAAGGAGATGAATAAAAAAAGGTGAAAAAAAAGTTTATACACGATTTCATTTTGCTCTCGTTATCTTATTATAGGTATAGTTTACTGCAATTTTTATACATTCATGATATGCACTAATGTCTCGTGAAGATGATGGTAGGTTCAGCTGTCCTAAATATCATCTGGTAGTATGATAATACCGTATAATAGTACAATATTTTAGTGCGGGCGGAGCACCTGCCGCCCGCCGCCCGCCGCCCGCCCCTAACCAACACACAACACAACATTTCTTATCACCAGCATATAACACCCTATAATACCGCATTAGTCTTGCACGATCAATTCATACACACCTTGCAACACTATTAATATGTAAACACCAATTGTTACGTTGTAGGAACTGAAACAAGGCTGTATTTGCTTTATAAACAGAAGATGAATGTCTGTCAAAGGCCCACAGCAGCTCACTAAGTCAGGGTCTGACCATGCCTTAGTTTTCAGCGCCTTTAGCGGTGCCACTAAGGCAGCAATCTCGACTGAGCATTGCGGTGGGAGGGCGTTTCGCCTTACCACAGGCGCCCTAGTGGATAGGGCGCCCTAGCTCACTCTCAGCATCTGGCCCCAGGGCCCCAGTGGCGGCCAACCAGATCAAGGAGGCCGCCAAAAGAAAACTGAAGACTCCAGTGGCGACTAGGTACTATTAAAAAATTCAAATGTAGCATAAGAAATTGTTGGCGATTATATAAATTTGGATTTTATAAGTTTCTGATAGTTTATTTAAAATGTTTTATTTCTACAGATGGAACTCCCTCTATGATTGTCTGGTGGTCCTGCTGAAGGTCCTGAGTGTTGGTGACCAGCTGGATGCCATCAACACCATCCTGATCAACCAGCCCAAGGGGGGGTCTCCCATCACAGAGGTGAACATCCAGGTAAGCATAAAGTAGCGCTCTAATAGCGATCGCTATTTTAATTTTTAATATTTTTACTTAGAAATGAAATTGTTCTAAGTTTAATAATATAAGCTTAGTTAACTAAACAATGAATTAATTTTCATTTTTCAGGTCCTCAAAGAGTAGGGTGGTGTGGGGGGACACCGTACTATTAGTGGAAAAATATTCATAAAAAATCCAATTTTTACCTGAGAGAGTGCACACTGTGCCCAAAACAAACTTCACAATATGGCCCACCTATGGTACCCTCATGAATACTTAACTCAGATAATAAGGGTCATTTAAGGTTTTTTATAAATTTTTGACTGTGATCCCCCCAGTTCGGTGTGACCCCACCCCACCCTACAAGCTGGTGATGCAGCCTGTGGCGCAGTGCCTAAACATGCTTCAGGGGGAGGAAAAGGCCTACATGGGCACCCTCCTCCCCAACCTCTGGTTGATGAAGGCCAGCCTGGAGGAGCAGAGCCAGAATGGCGACCTGGTGTATGCCAGGCCCCTGGTGCAGGCCCTCCTCAGGGGCTATGAAAAGAGGTTTGGCCACCTCTTTGAGGATGGCGACCTCCTTATGGCCACAGCCCTCCATCCCACCTTCACCCCAAGGCCCTGGAGAGCATTGCCTCTGACAAGGTGGAGGAGATCAGGGACAGGATCACCAGGGAGCTAAGGGCCGTCATCAAGCCCAGGGAGAAGGAGCAGCAGCAGCGTCAGCCTGGCCAGCCAGAAGTGCAGGAACCCGAGGACATGGAAGCCCGCCTCTTCAACAAGTTATTTGCTAGAGGCCCGGCCAACCAGCAGCAGGATGTGAGGGAGGTCCTGAGGAAGTCCATGGAGGAGTGGGTGCCCTCTAAAGGCGAGCTGGCCTGGTCCCTCTTCCCCTACCAGCACAGGGAGGTGTGGGTGGACTTATTCATTAGGTAAAATACCCCCCTCCCCAGCTCTGCAGCTGTGGAGAGGCTCTTCAGCACGGCCGGGGACGTCCTCAGGGCCAAGAGGTCCTCCCTGGAGGAGGTCAACTTTGAGGAGCTTGTGTTCCTCAAAGGGAACATGGACCTCCTGGAGGAGAAGATGGGCCAGGAGGACGTAGAGGAGGAGGACCTGTAGATATTAGTTTAGGCTGTGTTTGAACTAAAAAATGAATAAGTATGTGTTTTTCTGCCTTATAAAAGCATGTTTCTGTTATCGCGCTAAAGTTTACTTTGTAATTTAGCGGAGTCGCACCGGGAAAAATAAGTCGCAGTCGCAAGTCGCACTGGGGGGCCAAAAATAGAGTCGCAGAGTCGCAGTCGCACCAGGTCCGGCGGCAAAGTCGCAAAGTCAAAGTCGCACCTGAAAAAATTAAAGTCGCGCCCAGCTCTGATATTTAGTAGGGGAGCGAGAACCCCTTGAGGAATCCTATGATCCCTGGAGATATCCTATGGTGCTATCACAGGCGTGGGAGCTGACTGTCTTCTTCAGGAAGGCACAGGTGAGGCGGATAACTGCGGGTTTTTACTCAAAACTATTGAAAGTGGCAGCTGGAGCTGCCAGCTCCTCCACCACTGTAGGTTTGGGCAGGATTAAACATCTTATTACTCGTTATTATACAACTTAGTGATTATGGTGAGATGTTATATATACTTGTCATTATCTAAATCAATGTAGCACCGTGTGTCACCTTAAATAAGGGTGATTTAAAGATGTTATGATGAGGTGACTGATGGCGGGGCAGTGAGTGACGGAGAGGCCTTGCTGCGGGGCCTCCCCATATCACAAATATTCACTATTTCAACCCACACACACACACCTTCTACCACCAAAACACCAGCAACACAGGCTCCTTACTTATACATCTTACTATCTGATACATTAAAACTCCTTAAAACGCAAGCATTCCGAATAAAACGAGAATTAGTTTGAGATGACGGGGACAGAAGGCGAAGGGAGGCAGTCTGGCATGCCATTCTTGCCCGGAAATGTCTCGCTGACTTGTGATTGGCCGAGAATTTTTAAAAACAGTTTGTCATTGGCTGGTGACTGATGATGAGCTTGATGACGTCATTACTCGTCTTAGCCAGTCAGTGCCTACCGACGCGTTTATGACCGACCCAAGGAAGCTTTGTAGCTTCCGTCGTAAGGAAAAGAAGTATCTAGGTAGTCGGAGAGATGGTCGTTGCTGGCGATACGACCTTTGTTGCTGGCTTCCCCCCCTGTTGACAAGCTGCCATATGTAGGATCTCTCTTTCAGAAGTCACTAGGCTGCTATAGAGTACATTTCCAGAATTCTCTTATGGAAGCGCTCTGTTATGATGTGGCGAACAATATTTTGGCGCGTAGTGTATGCGGTACAGTTTTGGTCTCCATATTACATACAGGATGGATATGTAGCCTTGTTAGAATCAGTGCACAGAAGGATGACCAAAATGATACAAAGGATGTGTAAATTTAGTTAGGAGAGATTTTTTTTTTTTAATTACTTAGTTTAAGAAGCTTACCAAACAACTGTGACATCAACCCTGAAGATATACACAAAGGTTTTTACCAAACACACATATTTATTGAAAATCACACATGCACTGCCAATCCAACAACTGCTGGGGCCATTACTATCTTTTAGAATACAAGGGCACGGCTGCCACCCACCACACATGTAACACACTGCCCACCACCGCCATCTATTGCCACACAGCACACACTCCCACAGGCATGAATACAACCACACTTGTCCACACAACACACAACTTCAAAAGTGGATCTTCATGTGGCTGGCAATATCACTCTTTGTCTTGAAACACTTGCTACAAATATCACACTTGAACTCCCGCAAGCCAGTGTGTCTAAAAGTGTGTACATTAAGATGAGAATTGTTAAAAAACTTTTTCCCACACTCTAGGCATTCATAATTCTTAACACCACTGTGTGTCAGGATGTGTTTAGTGAGGTTAGACTTTGTAGTGAAGCTTTTCCCACACTCCAGACATTCATGATTTTTAACACCACTGTGTGTCACGGTGTGTTTGTTGAGATGGGAGCTGGTATAAAACCTTTTCCCACATTCGTGACATTCATGATTTTTAATACCACTGTGTATCACGGTGTGTTTGTTGAGGTCAGATCTGGTATAAAACCTTTTCGCACACTCCAGACATTCATACTTTTTAACACCACTGTGTGTCACGGTGTGTTTTTTGAGGTCAGAACTAGTATAAAACCTTTTCCCACACTCTAGACATTCATGCTTTTTAACACTACTGTGTGTAAGGTTATGTATAGTGAGCTCTGGCTTTGTTGTGAATCTTTTCCCACACTCGAGACATTCATGACTTTTAACACCACTGTGTATCAGGGTGTGATTGGTGAGGGAAGCCTTTTGAGTGAATCTTTTCCCACATTCGAGACATTCATGACTTTTAACACCACTGTGTATCAGGGTGTGATTGGTGAGGGAAGCCTTTTGAGTGAATCTTTTCCCACACTCGAGACATTCATGACTTTTAACACCACTGTGTATCAGGGTGTGTGTGGTGAGGTTAGACTTTTGAGTGAATCTTTTCCCACACTCCAGACATTTATAATTTTTGACACCACTGTGTATCAGGGTGTGCTTGGTGAGGATATCGTTATTAGTGAATCTTTTTCCACACTCTAGACATTCATAATTTTTTACACCACTGTGTGTCAGGGTGTGTTTGGTGAGGGAGCCCTTTTCACTAAACCTTTTCCCACACTCCAGACATTCATGATTTTTGACACCACTGTGTGTTACGGAATGTCTTTCAAGCCTGCTTTTGCGTTTGAATGTTTTGTCACACTGCTCGCACTTCAGCTCACTGTCTGCCTTGTAGCCTGAGCTGCCTGCCTCCCGGTGATTCTTGCCATCACCCCTGTGCCTCCCCATACCTGAGGCAGACTGATCCTGCTGCTCCCGGCCACTCATGCTGCTGCCCGGCCCCACAGCCTCCTTCGCAGCAATACTCTCGTCAGCACACACGACGGCCGGTCCTGCGGGAACTCTCGGGGATGCCAGAGCAAGCTGGGTCAGTGCCGGGCGGAGCAGCTGGCTTGGACTCTGACTTCAGCACCTGCAACAGTGGTGACAGTTAGGACACAGAGAAACACGTGCTGCCCTGACACTATGCTCCTGCCTGCGGGGCCCACACCCTGCTTCCTGCATCACTCACACCACACTTGGTAAGGCCTCCTCTCCCTCCTCCTCTCTGGTTCCCTCATCATTCCTCATGGACAACACAGCCCCGTCCTCACACGTCCAGGACCAAGGCCTGCACTTCGGCACAAAACAAGATAAGATGCCTGGATGCTATCTGGCTAATGCCTACGTACCAACAGTGAGGTTATTGGCCAGGCTTGGATCCAAGTACTTGGTACGTGGTTTTTGGACTTGGTACAAATAACGTAATTTAAAAAAGAAATAGGGAGTAACTGGTTCACAAATAGGGTGGTAAATGATTGGAATGGACTCAGTCATCAGGTGGTTAGTGCGAAGTCAATAAGGAGTTTTAAAAGGAGGCTAAACAGACAATTTTATGGATGGGGATGAAAGGTGGATGTAGGTAGTGTTAAGTAACAGGAACTACCACGTCTCAAGGCCTTTTGTAGCTTCCTTATTTTCTTATTTTGCCTTGTCTTTATGCTTTTATTTTATACTAGGACCAGAATTCCCTACACAATTGGGAGTATGGTTTCTGTTTACCTTATTGTATTCTAGGAACCTTTCTCGTTATGAGCTTCCATCGCAAATCATTACTTTTGGAGATATGACATGTTATTTATAGGGAGGAGAGAGACAAGTGTTTACGTGCACCTCACTCTTCTTCCTCTTGTGACCTGCATCGCCTGTTTCTTCCCTTGCCGCTGACACTTTTCAACGAATTGGCTTTAGCTAGGAGGTTAAAACGTGGGGGATTAGGTTAGGTTAGGGTAAAATTCTTGTCCTTTCCCGCCCTTATTAGTGGTTTTATTTTATCCAGACCTTCACAGATCCCTTCAGATACATCTAAAACGTACTAATAAAAGTGGGGGAGAGCAAAATAAAAAATAAATTACTAACCTAACCTCAATATAACCTAACCTAACCTGGTAAAATTATAGTCCTTTCCCGCCCTTAGCTCTCGTTAGGAGGTTTTTGGTAAGGTTATGTTAGGTTAGTAATATTAGTTTTTGGGGTCCAGGGCGGGGATAATGTTGGGGGGAAGGGGGCATCTCTCCCCCATTTTATAATTTCGTTTTAGAGGTATCTGAAGGGATCTGTGAAGGTCTGGATAAAATAAAACCACTAATAAGGGCGGGAAAGGACTTGAATTTTACCCTAACCTAACCTAATCCCCCACGTTTTAACCTCCTAACTAAAGCCAATTCGTTGAAAAGTGTCAGCGGCAAGGGAACCATTCCAACCATTTTTTTCCTGAAAATCTTTCCCTTCACCCAACAAACTAGGGGACCTCGTCGGGAACAGGGGTTTTGGGTGGCGGAGACAAACAAAATTATATAGTCACTTCTTTACACAAAAGGGGCCTAATGTAGGGAAATAATCTAAACTAAACTAAACTAAACTAAACTAAACCTAACCTAACCTGGCGTATTAACCTCCAAGCCTTTACCTTTGGACTTTTTAGAATTTTTCAGGCACCTCAGACTTTGTATAGGCACTGTGGTATAAAAAGGCCTGACCGCACACTGGAACCTGTGCAGATATAAAGTGCAGTAAGTGTACTATATGCTGCTGTAATGGCATTCAGATCAGCTTTGAGCAGTGCTTATGCAGTTTAACCGAAGAAAGAAAAAAATCAATACTATGGCAGTGGGAAGCGAAGTTAAGTTTGCGGGGCGGGCCGGGTGGTGCGGGGCGGGCCGGGTGGTGCGGGGCGCCCCTCCCGGCCCGCCCTGAAAGGTATAATAAGGTACACGGGTACCCCCCACACCTGTAAACAAAAAATGTATTTTCGAAAAAAACGAGTGCCAGATTCATTCAATACACATCAAAATTATACAGGAAAACTAAGTTTTGGCCTCGAAATCGGTGAAAGACCGCTACCGAAATTTGGTATTACATATTTTACACTCGGACCAGAATTCCCTACACAATTGGGAGTATGGTTTCTGTTTACCTTATTGGATTCTAGGAAACATCCTCTTTATGAACTTCGATTGCAAATCATTACTTTTGGAGATATGATATGTTGTTTATAGGGAGGCGAGAGACAAGTGTTACGTGCGTCTCACTCTTCTTCATCTTGTGACCTGCATCGCCAATATTCTTCCCTTGCCGGGGACACTTTTTAATGAGGAATTGGCTTTAGTTTGAGGTTAAAACGTGAGGTTAGGTTAGATTAGGCTAGGTTAGTGAGTCAAAAGGTGGGGTTAGATTAGTAAATTTTCATATCTCCAATACACTCTCCTTCCTACTAAAGGATGTCAACATTTTAAATCTCCGAAAGTAGTGATCTGCGACGGAAACTCAGAGAATGTTTCTTAGAATCCATTAAAGTAATCGTCCAGACCATTTCATCATTCCTGATTTAATGCAATAAAACTATAGCCATTATCGAGTATATCAACAATATGTTGTCACTTTTTGCATCCAGTCAGCCATTTTTAAATAATCCGCAGTCAAAACCTGCAAATTCCCCGGGCTTCAAAAACGCTCCTTGAGGCTTGCAGATGACACACCACGGCTCGGTGACGTCACAAGTGGAAGCCTCCTCTCCCCGCGCTGACCCAAAAGCACGTAAACACAAGAGATAAATATAGTACTTGAAGATTTTTGGGTGTTTCTGATAATTTTTTTTGCAATATGCCATATACATGCATCTTTTATGGGTGCAGCAAGACAGCTGTGGGTTTCCAGAGAAGTTTGCACACGTTTCAGACCGATACGACAACGTTAAATGTGTTGAAAAGATTAGGGCGGCGGACAAGGGTAGATCATCACCCCACACCCACCCAGGGCCACCCACCCATCCCGTAGCCACACCATAGCGTACAAAGCCCGCTATGGTGTGTGACAGGAGAGAGAGAGAGAGAGAGAGAGAGAGAGAGAGAGAGAGAGAGAGAGAGAGAGAGAGAGAGAGAGAGAGAGCAAGGTTAAATATACGATGAGAAATAAGAAAAACACTAAGAAACCAATATAAATGCATGTTTGTAGGAGGAATAGGAGAGGGAGAAAGAAGAGGGGGAGGGGGAGGAAGACTCAGGACAATAATGACCTTGTGATGTTAGTAGACGAATTAGCAAAGAGGAGAGAGGGAAGGAAGGAGAGAAGAATGGAGGGAGGGAAGGAGAGAATTTGAGGGGTCCTCTAAATTAAGTCCCTGTCGGAGAGAGAGAAGAGGCCTCCTCTCCATTTCCTTATTTCTAGTCGATTATCTCTCTCTCTCTCTCTCTCTCTCTCTCCTTATCCTTTCGAACGACAATCAGAGATATGTATGTGTGTGTTTCGAAACTAACCATAGGCTTTTCTCGAAAGTACCTTCATTGTGATTCCCACGCAAACATTATAGTTTCCCTTACTTACCAATCCATGTTTTGGAGAGGTGCCAGGCCTCCTTACCTCTCTCCTCTTTGCTAAATCGTCTACAAACATCACAAGGTCATTATTGTCCTGAGTCTTCCTCCCCCTCCTCCTCTTCCCCGTCTTCTTCCACCCCCTCCTATTCCTCCTAAAAAGAAACCATTTAGATTGGTTTCATAGTGTTTTTGCTTATTTCTCATCGTATATCTAACCTTGCTCTCTCTCTCTCTACTGCCACACACCATAGCAGGTTTTGTATTCTGGCTCGAACATGTATCACATTCGGCGGTTGGTTTTCCACATATACGTGACCAGCATCATCTGCTTCAGTTTCAGATTGAGCATCATACTCTACATCTGTCACAGTGACAGATTCACTGTCTGACACCGAACTACAATCACTCATCATTTACATGCTGGTCGCTGGTCTGATACGACGGGTGTCACAAATGCAGACGACGTTGTTTACTTTAGCTCATCCTGTGACGTCATCAATAATATTCACGGGGCTGTTGGGATGAAGATTTTTTTTTCGCGCGCTTTTTACAAGTCGTGTTTTTACGGAAATAAGGCCTGGAAATCAATTATTTTTGGTGGATTCGGTGCTTTGAAGGAACATTCAACATAATTAGGCAAAGAAAAAATGGGTCTGGACGATTACGTTAAGGTAAACAGAAACCACACTCCCAATTGTGTAGAGAATTCTGGTCCTCGAGTAAAAATTTACCCGAAAATTAACCACCACAATAATTAGCTTAATTAGCTACAGTATAAAAAATAAAAAATTTGATTCAACATTCATTTTGGCGCCGCCGTATCTTTACCAGCGGAACACGCCCGCCGTACCTCTAGCCGCGGCGTAAAGATAAAACCTACATGTAATTCACATCGTAAATATAACACAAGCCTTGTTTGTTATCAGACTTAGGGCTGTACTATTAAACCTTTCGCCCGGGCTGGCGATCGCCTGCCGATGCTGCGCCAGGCAAAAGCCAGCCTCAGGAAATCCTTACTTTTAAACACTGGCGGACGTGAGTGTTCGCCAGCGCTAACCTTCTCCTATTCTCGCTCGACTCGGCGAAATGGCGCAGGGAAATCGCGGGAAATTCAAGTTTGTTTATATCTACAGTCGACACCATGGCTACGGGTGACGATGCTGGCTCCTTTAGGGCAACTCCTATATCCACTGTGGATAAGGGGATGCTCATTGACCTCATCAAGGAGTATATTGAGGGCATAGATGACATAACTACAGGGAGGTCCCAAAGATACGAGCAGTTAGGTTCCACCTGGCATACTCGTAAAGCGAAATCTCGTATAACGAAACACATAACTAATGGTAAAATATAGGTTTGGTTCCAGGACCCAATCAAAAAAAAAAAAAAAAAAAAAAAGGACATGTTTTTCAAGCTCAAATAAACTATAGCAAATACAACAAACACACAGCGTCTATATTACCCACACTGTACTACCTATTCTGTACTGAGTGCTGAGCTACCCACCAGTTTCAGTACTTTCTCACTCGACCAGTGATAGTGCTCACAGTAGATGATAATTTATAAATGCGGCACAGATCCGACACTCGCTCACCACGCTGATGCCTCTTAACAATTTCCATCTTTTTAGCTAATGTTATTGGCACTCTAGACCGCTTAGCACTTGTACTATCAGCACTCGCACTTGAAGACACTAAATGCTTAGGAGGCATAGTTAACACAGGTACACAGGTAAGCACTACCCTGTAAATACAAAAAAGGCACAGCTGTACAATACAGTGGAAGACAGAGAAGTTGACGTTGTCTTGTATCCGTCACGCTCCTTGACAAATTTTGTATAATTCCCTCCCGTCGCTTTCTATGGGGAATGAATGAAAAAAAAAGGTGTCTGGGATCTCACTCACGGCCTTGACTTCCAGCTTGCAGTTTTTCAAATCATTAGTCATTAATGGGCAGTGACCCTTTCATTTCACGGACATATTGCTTATCGTCACTCCCGACTCGATTACCAAAAACGTCACCAAAACATTTTGGGAAAGTGGTTTCGCTCAGTTGGATATAGGGCCTGAGCCACAGTTGACTGCAGACCAGATCACCCGTATTCACAGCTTATATAAGATCGGTTTTAGTTCAAACGAAATTGTGAGGGAGACTGGGTTACTCAAGGATGCAAGACACCGCCAGCTTCTGTCTTCCACTGTATGTACACCGCGTGATCACCACAGCACCACACCACCACACCACCACACAAAACACAGTGAATTAAGAGTGTGACAGCACAGTAGGACAGAGCACAAATAAGTCACAATAAGCACATTAAGTAAACCAGCAAATCACTAAAATTGATTCACAAGGCACAATACTACATACATGTACAAGCAACAAAGACGTTGTATGTACTCTCGCGGACGCCGTGTGGTGACTGGTGACTAGACTCGAGAGGGTAGGGTAGGTAAGGGACAAGGGAGGGGTGCGCAGACCTCTTCTACTGTCCACAAACTCGTCTCTGCGCATCTGAATCATTGTACATCATCCAGCGATATGAATTTTTGTAGGCCACATTGTCGTGCCACCAGAATTATCATATCAGATTGATTATCGTACAACCTTAGGTAAAATCATATAGTCAGTAAATGACTTTATAATTTTAGTAAATAACTTTTAATTTACTTTAGTAAATAACTTGGTAATTTTACTCACCCCAGTTTGAATGTCGTAACATTGGATTTTCGATCTCGTATATTGAAAATAGACCCTAATTTACACATCTCGTATCATCGGATTCTCGTATATCGAATGCTCGTATAACGGGACCTCCCTGTATCAAGTTATATGCCGTGATTGCACCCTGTAGCTACTCTTTTCCAGACAGTACAATAAACCCTTCATGCTCGCGGGTTTCAGGCTCGCGGATTTGATTACTCGCGGGTTTTCAACCCTTGGGATAAATAATAATAAATACAGGTAATTAAATATAGTAATTTTAAAATACAAAAAGTATTTTTCATAAAAACTACTGTGCATGCCTCTTCAGTGGCACATAAAAGTCTGTAGTGATGCTAAAATTCGCAATATATGGCGCCTGGCGACATTAGTGCAGTGGCGAGTGACTGGCGACTAGTGTTATCTACGGACTACGGTAGCCACACACTGGTGGGCCGAGCGCTGCGTGCACACCTCAACTTCCTCAAGCCACCACCAGACCAGACACAATAGTGAACATTTAAGCAGTGGCAACCCCATCACCCTAAAACACAGGGAGGAGCACTGGAGCAGGCTGGTGGGGTGGACAATCTGGCCGTGGTGAGAGGCATAGCTTTGTGCCAGCCACCCCAACACAACACACCCTAACACACCCTCACCGTTGGCCCACAGCGATCCACGGGGGTTCAGCGTCCACTTCCTCCTCCTTCTGGGCTCAGCCATAGGCCTAGCCATGGTGGTGGTGGCGGGGAGGAATAGGGGTGTGATGTAACCCTGGCAGCGGCTACACGTGTGTCGCGGCCTCAGTCAGCTGTTATGGGTTGTTGCTGATGATGACAGTGTTCAGTTCAGTTGTTGGTAGTCTGGCCTTTTTTATCGGCACTCCCTGATGTGATGTTTGATGTTTGAAAAATTTCGTCAGTTAACGACGCAGCTGAGATGGATCTCCACTGTAATCAGACAGCTCTCTCTCAGACTACCCCTAGAGAGCTGTCTGCCAGTGCTTATAGTGTTAGGGGAAGCCAGCACCCCGGGAGGCGGGTTACAAACCCCGGCTAACACCCGGTACCTATTCACTGCTGGGTGGACAGGGGCTCGGGTTTTAAGGAAACAGCCCAACTGTATCATTATCATTATCATTCAAGCAACAAAATCCATTTTCTTTATACCGTAAGCCTATTTTCGGGGCGGGAGGGGTAACTAATGTCATGCTCGCGGATTTACGATACTCGCGGGTGTCTCTGTTCCCTAACCCCCGCGAGCATGAAGGGTTTATTGTACTGTTATTAATCATTAAAGTTCGTTCATCACTTAACTAACGTGCAACAATATGTCATATGCTCCCTAAGGCAGTTGTGATATTAACCACTTAAGCTTATATACCACCTAACTCGTGCGAAGATAGGGTATTATTTCGGTAGTGGTCTTCCAAAAGTCCAAGGATTCGTACCTACATCATCGTGTAGAATTATTCATAATGAATATTTTATAACGCATTTCCCATGGCGCAAAATAATAATAAAGGTGTTACATGAACCACCGAGAATATACCGTTATTTCAGCCAGAAACGGTTAACTTAGGTTAAATTAGATTAGGTTAGAGATGGGGTTTGGTTTAGTAATATCAAGAAAAAAAGAAAATTATCAATTACTATGGCAGTGCGCAGCGGAGCAAGGTCTGCGGGGCGGGCACCCACCACACCTGTAAACAAAGATTTATTTCCGACAAAAACGAGTGCCAGATTCATTCAATACACATCAAAACTATTCAGGAAAACTAAGTTTCGACCTCGAAATCAGTGAATGCCCACTTCCGAAATTTTACCAAAGATAGTTCTGATATTTATAATTTAAACTCACGCACTACTCATCTAACATGCAGCAATATGTAATTCCAGTAGTGATATTAAAGATTCATATAGCTACTTCCAGTAGTTGTACTGTATTATTGAATATCATTTATGCACTTGCACTTTTAATTCCTAACAAGCAGCAATCGATCATACTTCCAGTAGCGATATTAGATCATCACTTTTTAATGACGATTTGGCTTTAGTTAGTAGGTTAAAACGTGGTTAGGTTAGTGAGTCTAAAGATAGGGTTAGGTTAGTTAATCTTCCTATCCCCTATAGGTTACAGGGAGCTTCGTACACAAGTTGTTTCGTACCCAGGTTTTGTTAGTTGTTTCGTACACTGATTTTGAGTTTTTCGTACATACGTGATGTCGTTTCGTAACTAGTACGAAACGACATCACGTATGTACGAAAAACTCAAAATCAGTGTACGAAACAACTAACAAAACCTGGGTACGAAACAACTTGTGTACGAAGCTCCCTGTAACCTATAGGGGATAGGAAGATTAACTAACCTAACCCTATCTTTAGACTCACTAACCTAACCACGTTTTAACCTACTAACTAAAGCCAAATCGTCATTAAAAAGTGATGATCTAATATCGCTACTGGAAGTATGATCGATTGCTGCTTGTTAGGAATTAAAAGTGCAAGTGCATAAATGATATTCAATAATACAGTACAACTACTGGAAGTAGCTATATGAATCTTTAATATCACTACTGGAATTACATATTGCTGCATGTTAGATGATGTAGTGCATTCTAGAAATCTCGCGACCCCTCAGAAGACTTTCATGACCCCCAGTTTGAGAACCCCGGGTCTAGAGGTAAAAAGAAGAAAGGGTTGATCAGTAGTAGTAGTTGAAACTGCATATTTACCATACATTTATACGTTACCTTTTCTGGTGATAAGTTGTACTGTATTGTCACTCCCAGGTCCTTCTCTTCATTTACTTTTGTTATTGTATTATTTCCCATCTTATGTATCCATGAGGGTCTCTTTCTACCCTGTCTCATTTCCAATACATAGCATTGGTTGCATTAAATTCCATTTCCCATCTCTTCCTCCATTCAACAGTCTTATACAAACCATTGTGCAGGTCTTCACAATCTTTAAGGCTCCTTCTATGTCTTAGCAGTTGTGCATCATTAGCAAACAGACTTACATAGCTGCTTATTCCTTCAGCTATGTCATTTATATACAGTCACTGCAAAAAAACTTAGGACACAGGGAACTTTGTAGTGTAGTGGTTAGCACGCTCGGCTTACAACCGAGAAGTCTCGGGTTCGATCCCCGGGCGGAGCGAAAGATAGATGGGTGGTCTTTCTTAAATCCCTAGCCCCTGTCCACCCAGCAGTGAATGGGTACCGGGTGCCAGCCGGGGGTTTGTAACCTCCCCCCCCCGGGGTGGTGGCTTCGGCCAACACTAATATGCAGCAGCGGTAGATCACTATGGCTCTGAGGCATTATCCTCTAAACAAAACAAACAAGAGAAACACAAAAAAACCTAGGACAAGAACGACGTCTTTTTGTCGGCGACTGCATCACGACGCATCCGATTGAGCTAAGACTACTTCACGACCGACCTACAACACTCCCGACTGTGACACAAGTGTGACACGACTTTTGGCAAGTTGTGAGGCGGCCATGAGTTTTTAACGCGCACGATAAAAAATCTTGAGGGGTGAAGAGTCATCCCAGCTGCTCACGAATGCCTAAAGAGTCCGCGCTTTGTCAGCGAATCAAGGGACGATCGATGAAAAAATGCTACGACCTTGAGTTGCGCATGTGTGACAGGGGCTTAAGTCGCTTCACCTAGGTGTGAGCTACACACTAATGAACAATAAATACAAAACACTCAGCCTTCAATTTTTAGTTTTCTACTATACTTCCAACCAGTCAGCTTTTTCTTGTCTGTGTTCTAGTTGCCAGACACGCTAGCACTGCTTTTATGCTTGGCATAAACTTCACTGTTCTTTTCTTTGCTGTAATTAGATGTGAAGGCATTGAACAAGGCACCTGCCATTGAGAAGTACACCTTCTTGAGAAAACTGCAGTTGTTGGCACAGCGCAATGTGGCCAGCTGTTGATGTGACCAGCTGGTCGTCTTCCTCCCCAAGGGTGACAATGACCTTCTGGTGAGAGACTTCCATTAACTTTCTCTCTCTCTCTCTCTCCACAATTACAATAAAATATTTACAATGGAAGGATTAAGGATAAGCCAACAGCAAATGATGTGGGTAAGAAATTGTACCACCAGAATTAACATCAATGAAACAAGACCTTCATTAAGGATATAATAAATTATATTATTCTTAACTCAATACATGAATATGCATTGGAAGCAGTTGAGGAGCTATTCATAGATTTATACAAGAAACAAGTTTATCAAATAGTGCAGGTATTAGTGTGGACATTTGTTGCTGTCTTTCATGTTACCCGAGAGCTGCAACAACCTATACATACCATCAAGATAGTAACCAGATAGATGATTACCTATAGCTTTAAACAGCAATTCATAAGATTTGTTAGCAAATAGAGACTCATGCCGCCCCTCTGTGCCCTCTGATGCACTAACCATCGAAGGTAGATTTAAGGGGCAGCATGTGGGTGATCTTTGGCCTCTCGACGGTTGCAGACAGATTTTCAGTGGATTTTGGCACACCTCCGGGATTAAACTCGGCACACCAAGCACGCCCCTCGCAGGCGCTAACCACCCTGCTACCGCCTCCCCAAAATACAACCTCCTAATAAATACACACACACACACACAATGCCCCTCCCATACCTACCTACATCCTTACATATGATATCATATACATCTTACAGGTGTATATGTTTCCCCCACATTGTGTAAAAAGAATCAGTAAATTTGTCGGTAGGATTCAGCTTACTTTTGTATCTGGCTAGCAGTGAGGTCACTAAGTTATTGAAGATTGACTTTTTCTTTAATTCTGATTGGGACCATATAAATATAAGCCAGTTTTCCAAGAGTTTGTTCATGGTGGCATGCACTGGGTTTTGAGCATTGGTGTCAGATGGCCTGCTGTGGCCCGGGAGTGTATGTATAGCGGTCATAATTGTTTTGTGGTTAAACTTGGAGGGAAATCCTTGGAGAAAATTCACATTCTTGGCTTCATTTGGTTCCTCGTACAGTCCAGCTTCCCTCTTCCTCCTCTTCAGTCCTATGTTTATGTCAAATTCGTTACCAAGAAGGATGGGAATGGTAGAGAGCAAGGTGGCCGCAAAGGCAAACACCATCATCTCATTCTGCAAGTTGCCATCAGAGTCCAGCAAGTTGGAGATATCAAAAAAGTTCATTCTTGGCTCCCTTGAAGGATGACACAGGGTAAGGGCCGAGCACTGGTGACCTTGTTGGACTTGAAGCAGAAAACACCTCCTGCTTTCACCACCGTTAGATCCTCTAAAAAAAAAAGAGAGATGGGTTTCACAAATCACAACCATGCATGGGTCTATCTCTAATAGTTGTAGGGAAGGAGAAGAGAAAATATAATACTTGGAGAGTATCTACACAGTTTGCATCTATCAACCCAAAGCAGTACATTTTCATTATTGGGAACAAGTGGAATTACAGTAAAACCTCTCGTATTCGGACCCTCATTATTCGGACTTTAACATTATTCGGACCTCCTCTCTTCTTTTTTTTTCTTTTTTTTTGGCGGTCGAAACTTCCTAGCTACATATACACCTAGATTTTTTTTTTTTTTTTTTTTTTTTTTTTTTTTATACATATCCCCCCATTATTCGGATCCTTGCATTACTCGGACCACTCCTTGGCCCAATTAGTCTGAATATGAGAGGTTTTACTGTATTAGGGAAACTAATTCTCCTATTATTGGGAGCCATTGATTTCGAGAACAAAACTTTATAATCCTGAATGGTTTTGATGTGTTATGAATTAATCTGGCACTCAGTTTTGACAGAAATCAATGTTTGTTTTCAGGTGTGGGCAGCCCGCCCCGCAAACATGCCACTCCGCTTCACACTGCCGTAATCGGGATAAGTTATTTCTTTTAGCATGTTACTAAATCAAAGCCCACATCTAACCTGATTTAATCAAACCTAATTGTTTATGGCTGAAATAATTAGTTTTTGAAACAGGAGGGGGAGTTGAGACTGTACAAAAATATATTGATTTCCACCAATAACGAGTGCCAGATTCATTAAAAACAATAACGAGTGCCAGATTCATTAAAAACAATAACGAGTGCCAGATTCATTAAAAACAATAACGAGTGCCAGATTCATTAAAAACAATAACGAATGCCAGATTCATTAAAAACAATAACGAGTGCCAGATTCATTAAAAACAATAACGAGGCCAGATCATAAACAATAACGAGTGCCAGATTCATTAAAAACAATAACGAGTGCCAGATTCATTAAAAACAATA
The DNA here is from genome assembly GCA_016584305.1 of Chionoecetes opilio. NCBI lineage: Eukaryota > Metazoa > Arthropoda > Malacostraca > Decapoda > Majidae > Chionoecetes > Chionoecetes opilio. Next base: position 64,631 of record JACEEZ010010187.1, on the reverse strand, counting down.
ACGAATGCCAGATTCATTAAAAACAATAACGAGTGCCAGATTCATTAAAAACAACGAGTGCCAGATTCATTAAAAACAATAACGAGTGCCAGATTCATTAAAAACAATAACGAGTGCCAGATTCATTAAAAACAATAACGAATGCCAGATTCATTAAAAACAATAACGAGTGCCAGATTCATTGAAAACAATAACGAGTGCCAGATCATTATAAAACAATAACGAGTGCCAGATTCATTAAAAACAATAACGAAGTGCCAGATTCATTGAAAACAATAACGAATGCCAGATTCATTGAAAAACAATGAGTGCCAGATTCATTAAAAACAATAACGAGTGCCAGATTCATTGAAAACAATACGAGTGCCAATTATAAACAAAAATGCAGATTCATTAAAAACAATAACGAGTGCCAGATTCATTGAAAACAATAACGAGTGCCAGATTCATTAAAAACAATAACGAGTGCCAGATTCATTAAAAACAATAACGAGTGCCAGATTCATTAAAAACAATAACGAGTGCCAGATTCATTAAAAACAATAACGAGTGCCAGATTCATTAAAACAATAACGAGTGCCAGATTCATTAAAAACAATAACGAGTGCCAGATTCATTAAAAACAATAACGAATGCCAGATTCATTAAAAACAATAACGAGTGCCAGATTCATTGAAAACAATAACGAGTGCCAGATTCATTAAAAACAATAACGAGTGCCAGATTCATTAAAAACAATAACGAATGCCAGATTCATTGAAAACAATAACGAATGCCAGATTCATTGAAAACAATGAGTGCCAGATTCATTAAAAACAATAACGAGTGCCAGATTCATTGAAAACAATAACGAGTGCCAGATTCATTAAAAACAATAACGAGTGCCAGATTCATTGAAAATAACGAGTGCAGATTAAAACAATGTGCCAGATTCATTAAAAACAATAACGAGTGCCAGATTCATTAAAAACAATAACGAGTGCCAGATTCATTAAAACAATAACGATGCCAGATTCATTAAAAACAATAACGAGTGCCAGATTCATTAAAACAATAACGAGTGCCAGATTCATTAAAAACAATAACGAGTGCCAGATTCATTAAAAACAATAACGAGTGCCAGATTCATTGAAAAACAATAACGAGTGCCAGATTAATTAAAAACAATAACTGATGCCAGATTCATTAAAAACAATAACGAGTGCCAGATTCATTAAAAACAATAACGAGTGCCAGATTCATTAAAAACAATAACGAGTGCCAGATTCATTAAAAACAATAACGAGTGGCCAGATTCATTAAAAACAATAATGAGTGCCAGATTCATTAAAAACAATAATGTGCCAGATTCATTAAAAACAATAACGAGTGCCAGATTCATTAAAAACAATAACGAGTGCCAGATTCATTAAAAACAATAACGAGTGCCAGATTCATTAAAAACAATAATGAGTGCCAGATTCATTAAAAACAATAACGAGTGCCAGATTCATTAAAAAAACCAATTAACAAGTGCCAGATTCATTAAAAACAATAATGAGTGCCAGATTCATTAAAAACAATAACGAATGCCAGATTCATTGAAAACAATAACGAATGCCAGATTCATTGAAAACAATGAGTGCCAGATTCATTAAAAACAATAACGAGTGCCAGATTCATTGAAAACAATGAGTGCCAGATTCATTAAAAACAATAACGAGTGCCAGATTCATTGAAAAACAATAACGAGTGCCAGATTCATTAAAAACAATAACGAGTGCCAGATTCATTAAAAACAATAACGAGTGCCAGATTCATTAAAAACAATAACGAATGCCAGATTCATTAAAAACAATAACGAGTGCCAGATTCATTGAAAACAATAACGAGTGCCAGATTCATTAAAAACAATAACGAGTGCCAGATTCATTAAAAACAATAACGAGTGCCAGATTCATTGAAAACAATAACGAGTGCCAGATTAATTAAAAACAATAATGTGCCAGATTCATTAAAAACAATAACGAGTGCCAGATTCATTAAAAACAATAACGAGTGCCAGATTCATTAAAAACAATAACGAGTGCCAGATTCATTAAAAACAATAACGAGTGGCAGATTCATTAAAAACAATAATGAGTGCCAGATTCATTAAAAACAATAATGTGCCAGATTCATTAAAAACAATAACGAGTGCCAGATTCATTAAAAACAATAACGAGTGCCAGATTCATTAAAAACAATAACGAGTGCCAGATTCATTAAAAACAATAACGAGTGCCAGATTCATTAAAAACAATAACGAGTGCCAGATTCATTAAAAACAATAACGAGTGCCAGATTCATTAAAAACAATAATGAGTGCCAGATTCATTAAAAACAATAACGAGTGCCAGATTCATTAAAAACAATAACGAATGCCAGATTCATTAAAAACAATAACGAGTGCCAGATTCATTAAAAACACATCTATAATTATCAGAAAACAATAGTGTCACATGCGAACAGCATATGCCCAATGCTGAAATTCACCCCAAAAGCGAGGTTATTGATGATAAAATTGCCACCATGCCAGAATGAAGTCAAGCAGCAGTCAGTTGGGTATGAACACTGGGCCCGGACACTGCACGCACACCCAAGTCTCTGTCACTGAGCCATCCAGACAGGCAGAGAGAAGATGTATATTTCCACTTGTTAGGTCATGTGCTTTTTTATTTAAGATTAAAGAAAACAAAGATATGGAGAGAGAAAAAGAAGAGTGAGAGATGTCATAAAAACACATTCCATTCATCTCTCTCTCTTCTCTCTCTGCACATTTTCACAATTAGAGTTTTGAATGAGCGACATTTTCAATCTTCCGGTTTTTTTTTTACTTATGATATAAAAATTATAGGTTTTTCTCTCGTAATATTAAGCAATCTCTCTCTCTAAAATCATGATATTGTACAGAAAAGCCATATTTAGAGGTAAATTAACCCGTGGGCTGCGGCAAACCTTCCGGAAGGCTCTGCTGAGCGACTGCGGCAAGCCTTCCGGAAGGCTCTGCTGAGCGACTGCGGCAAGCCTTCCGGAAGGCTCTGCTGAGCGACTGCGGCAAGCCTTCCGGAAGGCTCTGCTGAGCGACTGCGGCAAGCCTTCTGGAAGCGCAATTTTCAATTGCATACAAAAACTGCGCCAACATTCGTAGAAGTCTACAAACTGTGTCACATATATGCCTTGATGTCAGCCCTCGATAACATACACCACCATCTGCCTAACTACGCTGTACGCAGAGAAATACCACTCCTTGGGTTTTTTCCCAAGATCTTGGGATTTAGGTCCTGGCGTTGGGATATTTTTTGTCTATCTTGGGACTTTTGGAGGGATTATTCAAGTATTTCTCCAGTAGTATATCTCAAGGTATGGTGCAACGGTACCTATGCTTACCTTGATATAAACTAATGGAGAAATACTTGAATAATCCCCTCAAAATCTTGGGAAAAATCCCAAGGAGTGGCACCCCTGATCCCACCTCAGCAGTCTCTCGCCAGCGGTTAAGTGCCATTCGCGCCAGATATTTCAACTCCCGACCACAACCACACCACAACCCCATACGTTTGGGTTATAAATAGATATATTACCGGATGCGGATTTTTACTACCTTGACGATGTGATTTTCATCCAATTCTGTAATGGTCACTGTTTTACTCACATCCCAGCACTGGCGGCACTAAACAAATCTTTGCTCCCGCAGTTCCCGGGTTAACAAACTAATAAAAAAACTTGAGAAGCTCAGAGAAGTAAAAGACCAGCAGTCCCAGTGAAAAATCTCCTTGAGCAAGCAAGGATTGAACTCGGACCCCAGAATGGCCAGGCACACACTAGACTACTGACCATGTGGGCGGTGTGTGTGTGTGTGTGTGTGTGTGTGTGTGTGTGAGAGAGAGAGCATTTGCTTACGAACATTCTGTCTCTCTCCTAGTGTTTCGGTATTATTTTACTATTGGACCATTGTAGTGCTGGGAAAAAGACATAAGTCTCCCCTGAGTAGCATTAGCGTTTTCTCCAACTAATTTTCTTCTTTCCCCCAAAAACAATATGTTTGATCAAATTTCCTGCACCCCCCCTCCCACATTATTCAGTCCAATTAAGGAGAAATTTGCTATGTAAATAACCAAAGAACTATAATGGCATAATTGGTATGGGAAATATCTGAGGCAATGTTCTCTTAACCCCTTCACGCCCAGATCTTTCCTTTGCTATATAAAATTGTCTGTTGTCGAGCCATAACATAACGAAAAGTCACTGAATATACCACATGAGTTAGTGGACAAGGATACTAAACAGGTCATAGCTACAAATATTGCTTATAGTCACTAAAAATCGTCTAATGGTACCCAAATTACAATGAAAATTAAGTTCTGGGCCTCAAGAGGTTAAAAGATATTCATATGATGCCTATAAAGTATGATTTTGGCTCTGAAGGTTTGCTTATTCTTCTCAAAATTGGTAGTGCCTTGCAGCAGAGGTGGTGAAGCCCTCACAGGGCAAACTTTTTCACGCACTAGACACCGAGGTCACCAGGAGACACCCCGTTGTTTGCTTTTTGTGTTTGGGAGCTTGGAAAGATAGAGGTGGCAGCTCCGCAGAGTCTTGGGGTGGGAATATTACCCATAATCCTCTCGTCCTCCTCCCTTGCTGCCTCATGGGGCATCAACTCATAAGATAAAAGTCCTCATTCAATATCCTGATAACTGTGCCATATATTGTTTGTGTGTCCATCTTGCAAGTCGATTTCCAGGTCCAGAACCCACAAACAACACTACCTCCGAAGGGAACGTGAGTAATCACCGCATCACCATCATAATTATTTGTATAAATTGAAAATAAATGTTTCCCATGAAATAGGAATGTATACGAACGTTTTCTATCACCTCAATACATTAGACAATGGATAAATAAGAAGTTAGACTAAAGTAACTTGATATTCAATAAGATAAGGTTTATTCGTTGTTTTCTCAAAACGTTTTTTTACTTTCACGGCCTACTCCTCCTGCCATTTTTGTAATATAGATCTCAAATTTTGCACACTTTATACTTGCATACATATGTGTAAAGTGACGCAGCGGATTTTTATTACAATGACAGGCGGAATTTCAGGAATTTTTTTATTCTAGATTTTTCTTATTCTAGATAATACATTATTTTCAGAGTGGCATTTTCAACCTTTTTCGGAGTGATAGGAAAATTTCCCTTCATAACTTTATTGTTGAATGTTTACAGAATACCCTAAGCTAAATATCTCATCAAACAAAGAATTTTTCGATTTTAAGTAGATTTCCATATGACAGCATAAAAAAAAAAAAAAAAAAAAAAAAATCCAATAGTAATGAAACTTGGTCAGATAATGTGAAAAACACGATGGAGATAAGATTTTGGCTCTAAAAGCAGCCTGGGAAATTTTGGCGTCACCTGTGTGGTGTCCCTTTAACTAACCCATTACTGATTTGGTAGGTGACATCATTATGGTTTTCTGTGTTTGTATTGACTATCCTAGGTTCTGAACCCAATAAGGGAATTTCCAATAAGAACATAAGAAAATAAGAAAGCTACAAGAGGCCGCGAGACCTACGCGAGGTAGTTCCTGTTTTGTTGTTGTAGGCTAACTTAGAAGACGTCTATATCAGGGGCATATCCAAGAATTGATTTCAGGGAGGGACAAATTTTTTTTCGCCAGCAGTATAGTAAACCCACCAGATTTCTCGCTAGCCTCTGGATAGTACATTTCCCTTGAGCCAGATCCAACATGTGAGCAGGCTGATGCAGTCACACAACATGAAAGTCGATGTTGCAGTTAGTCCTCTCAGAAATAAAGAGAGAGGTCTCAGCAACTACAGGGCAACAGGCTTCATTACTGCACAAATGTCAGCAAAGGATGAGTGAATGGAGAGGCCGCTCTACAACAAAAAATGCCGAGGTCCACAGAGCGGCACTTTTTCTGTGAATCATGTGATGAGCCTTTGAGTGATGCCCTGAAGAAGTTGGAGGTGATGTTTTTCAGTGTTGTTGTTGATGCTGCCACCTCAGTCATACAAGAAAGATTTTCCACAATGGAAAATGTTGGAGAGAAGTTTGGAGTTCTGTCAAACTTTCAAAGTCTCTCAAAATTAATGAGGAGCTGATAAAACAACGTGAGGTCCTTAGTGTGACACTGCAGTGTAAAGGATACTCAGACTTGGATGGCAGGGACCTGGCACAAGAACTAAAGAACTTGCCTGACTCGCCATCAAACACCATGACCCTGCTGAGTTACTAATATTCTTAAATAAAAGGGAGCTCTCAGAAATTTATCCAAATTTGTGGACTACTCTTAGAAATTTGGAAACAGTAATTTGGAAAAAATAAACATTCTCAGCTTCTGTGCCTCCGAGTCTCGGCACCCCCCCCCCCCCTTCTCTACCTCTCTCTCCAAATGGCAACCGACATGTACAGTGTCTAGTTCAGAGGTTCTCAAACTTCACTGGACGGCGGCGCACTAGATTATATCTTGGACTTCGGCGGCGCAGCAGCTATATATATATATACACACAAACCTCGATTTCCCGGACAAAACCCGAGGTCCGGAGATATGTCAGAGTCCCAGATTTTTTTTTTTTTTTTTTACGTTGAAATGCCTGGTCCTGTTCGTAAATTGGCAAAGTTGTCCGGCAGTCTGAGCGTCTCCTGTCACTCCTGGTCAGTGTCCGCGCCTCCCACCAGGTGGCAGCATGCTCAGCGGTCGTATTGTTTACATTTGGGCACACGACACTCACGGTTCACCTGCACGGCCTCCGTCAGTCCCCTGACTCCCACTGCCCCTGGTGCAGGAACATCTGAGACTATTGAAATGCCTCCGCCAGGCGTTCAGGGCGTATTGTTTACATTTGGGCACACGACACTCACGGTTCACCTGCACCGCCTCCGTTAGTCCCCTGACCCCCACTGCCCCTGGTGCAGGAACGTCTCTTGAGACTATTGAATGCTCAGCGGTCGTATTGTTTACATTTGGGCACACGACACTCACGGTTCACCTGCACGGCCTCCGTTAGTCCCCTGACCCCCACTGCCCCTGGTGCAGGAACATCTGAGACTATTGAACACTTTCTGCTGCCTCCCGCCAGGTGGCAGCATCCTCAGCGGTCGTATTGTTTACATTTGGACACACGACACTCACGGTTCACCTGCACCGCCTCCGTTAGTCCTCTGACCCCCACTGCCCCTGGTGCAGGAACGTCTCTTGAGACTATTGAACACTTTCTGCTGCCTCCCACCAGGTAGCAGCATGCTCAGCGGACGCAAAAATCCGCGTTGGGGTAGTTGATATTGGCGGTTGCCGGACAGTAAATACTAGAATAGGATAAACGTCCGGGGATGGGTAATGGCATCGGACTTTTTTTTTTTTTTTTTTTTGAGGATAATTCCTGGACTGTTGCGATTCCCGGACTTTTGCGGTTCCCGGACCAGTGCTCCCCCCTATTAGTCCGGGAAAACGAGGTTTGTGTGTGTGTATATATATATATATATATATATATATATATATATATATATATATATATATATATATATATATATATATATATATATATATATATATATGAGGCGTCCCGCATTAGAAGGGCCGCTCGCACCACCCCGGCCAAAACCGAGATAACTATGTATAGCACTCTATTGAGGTCTTAACTTTAGCCCGGGAGTGGATGAGTGTCCCGTCAGTAAGGTTGAACATCTATACAAGGAGAAAATAAATATTATGTCTAGTCGACCATCGATGCAGACGTAACACGCTGCAGAGCAAATATTCCGTGTTGGAAGGGCTGCCCATCCAGGATGAGTAGCCGTTATAATTCGGAAAATTTTCTCGGTCAAATTCCGTATAAGATGGGCGGCTCACTCCAGTGCAGGGAGGGCTTCGGCCAATCAGAGCCCTCCCCTCCCCTCTGATAACGTGACGCATAACGGATACATACATACCCTTGCTGATGACGACCTGAACCTCTCAATGGACTTGCGTAAGGTCAATGGATAATCATTCTACTCTTCACCCACTGGTGAGTGTTCAGTATTAATTATTATTATTATTATTATTATTATTATTTATTATTATTATTTTTTTTTTTTTTTTTTTTTTTTTTTTTAATACTATCCCTACTACTACTACTTTTAATACTACCCCTACTACTACTAAAGGGTAACTGGATGAGCGGCCCTTAAGCCATTGCACAGTTTTTTCACCATTTTTCCACTTTATGTTATTGTTAATATTGTTATTTTGTGTTTTTATGTTCCAATATTCACGAATTATCATTATTGTGCAGTATTCAGAGAAAAAACGCACTCAAACTTCGGTGAACTTCCGAAATCATAACACAGTTTGCAAAAAATATGCAAAAATTAGGTAGTGACATAGACCACTGTATACCTGGACTGCGCACGGAATATCGGCCTGTCGCGCAAGGGCCTGAAGTCGGAGGGCCGCTCGGATTCATATATATATATACGGATCATATAGACTGGTTTATCAGTATATATGATATACTGTAATCTTCGTAAATGTTTGTTCTATAGTATTATCAAATAAAAAACAGTACAACACGCTAAAGAAATGCCATTACGAGACTATGAAGAAATATGCATGAACTTAATATTCACTTCAACTCTTCGCCATTTAAAACTTTGCGAGTCAACTTTTATCATCAATCAATCATTGGGGGCATACGCCGGGGGGCACGTCGCCTCGCCCACCCTACGACGCCACTCCCGGGGGTCACCACGCGCGAGTTCCCATGCAGGCTCCTTTCCCATACCAAGCAGCTCTCGACAAGAAACATCAACTTGCCCCAGCCACGAGCCTTGTGGGCGCCCCCTTGGCCTCCTCCACGCCAGATTGTCTCTTACAGATACAACCCGATGGGAAGGATCGGTTTCAGGGTAGCGTGCCACATGCCCATATAGCCGAAGTTGGCGCTGACGGACTATGCAGGTAATAGGCCTCGATTCAGTCTCACGGTGCAATCGCTGATTTGACACATAATCATCCCAGCGATACCCCATGATTCTGCGAAGACACTTATTACCAAAGGCATTGATTCGTCTCTTCAAGTCACTATTTAGTGTCCATGTCTCACAACCATAGAGTAAGACAGGGATCACAAGCGACTTGAAGATCCGGATCTTTGTCCTCCTGCACAGGTACCGACAACGCCAAATACTCCCACTGAGCGAGTCCATAACACCGTGGGCTATGCCAATCCGTCGTAAGACCTTGACGTGACCCGCCGTCATTATGGACTGCGCTACCAAGGTATGTGAAACTTTCCAAGATCTCAATGTCCTTGCCACACGCATGAACAGACTGTACTGCTTCATCTATTAAGTCTCCAAATACCTGGACCTTGGTCTTGAGCCAGGAGACCTCAAGTCCCAAAGGCTTTGCCTCCTCGTGCAGCGCCTCGAGAGCCATCACCAGGACCTCCAGCGACTCAGCAAAGATTACTGCATCATCGGCAAAAACAAGATCAGTGATCTTGGTGTTGCCGACGGATGCTCCACAATCACTTTGATCTACAACCTTGTCCAATACCCAGTCCATACAAGCGTTGAAAAGTGATGGGGCAAGGACGCACCCTTGCCTCACTCCTGTATTCACAGGAAAGAAGCTGGATACACCTGCCCCACACTTCACAGCACTCTCAGTCCCAGAATACAGACCAGTTACCAAACCAATAGTCCTTGCAGGAATCCCTCGAAGTCGCAGAAGATCCCAGAGTGACTCACGATGCACTGAGTCAAACGCCTTCTTGAGATCAACATAGGCTGCAAGGCGCAAGCATCCCCTGTCGAAACTCACGCCGGCGTTCCACCAGGACACGAAGCGCTAGGATACGGTCCGTTGTTGACTTACCAGGCGTGAACCCAGACTGCTGAGGTCTCTGATGCTTCACCAGATGACTGCGAATTCGTGTCAGCAATAGATGGGCAAGCACCTTGCCTGGTACGCTGAGCAGTGTAATACCGCGGTAATTGTTGCAGTCCTGACGGTCCCCTTTCCCTTTCCAGATAGGGACGACCAGCCCCCTTTTCCAGTCAGGAGGAATGGTACCTGATTGCCACACGGCAGTCAGGACAGCATGCAACCCGCGGATCATGGCCTCACCCCCAGCTTTGAGGAGCTCCGCACTGATATTACAAACACCAGCTGCCTTTCCACCCTTCAACTTTGCTACAGCCTCTCTGACTTCGTCAAGAGAGGGTGCGGTTTCGTCAATGGGAGGATCGGCATCCACTGCCTGTAACCCAGTGGTGTGAAGCTGCTCAGTTGGAGGGTCCACCGTGAACAACTGCCCAAAGTACTCAGCCCAACGAGCCATCTGCCCATCCATGTCCGACACGAGGCGCCCATCTGCTGTTCGAATAGCACTCGCCCGAGAAGGAGACTTGGAACGGAGCTTCTTCAGGGCTCGGTAGGCGGGTCGGAGGTCATTAGCGTTCAAATGACCCTCGACATCCTCAGCGAGACTCCTGACATACCTCTCCTTGTCTCTCCTCAGGAGGGTTCTAGTCCGGCGTGACAGAGCCCTGTGCTGGTCCCGGTTCCCAGCCAGCCTGGCAGCGCGACTCTCCTCGATTTTCTCCAGCGTCTCCGTCGAGACAAAACCACGCCTTGACCTCGGGCGCTCCCCAATACACTCCTTGGCAGCCTGTAGAGTTTCACGTTTGAAGGTATCCCACAGTTCTACAGGATCCCCGAGAGCACCGAGCACATCAAACCGATTTGAGACTGCCACCACATACTCATGAGCACATGTCAAGTCCTTCAGTTTCTCAAGATGAAACACAGTATGGTTACCTCTTGAGATTCTTCTGGACTTGACATGAAGCTTAAGTGTAGCAAAAACAAGTCTGTGATCTGTTCCAAAGAACTCAGCACTCCGGTAAACCCTGCAGTTCTGGAGGATCCTCCAACGAGTACTAACGAGGATGTGGTCGATCTCCTTAGCTACCCCTCCGGCATTACTATACCATGTCCAGCGGTGCAGCTCTGGTCTCTGATACCAAGAACCTGCAATTCTCAACCTTCTGGACCTTGCAAAGTTCAGAAGCAGAGAACTGTTGGTGTTTCTGGTACCGGAGCCATGGGGACCAACACACAACTCGTAGCCATCTCTCACAGTGCCAGTAGTAGCATTGAAGTCGCCCAAGACAATGAGTGACTTTTATCATGAAGGGTATCAATAGAAGCGCAATTTTATTAGCTTTCCATTGATATATTTCGTTATCTGATAAATTAATTAGAACCATGCATAAATTAGCATTAACTAAATAAATAAAATCATCAATCGGGTAATTTTCCCGATTGATGAGGTTATTTATTTAGTCAACGCTAATGTATACATGGTACTAAATCATTTATCAGAAAACGAAATATATAAGTAAATAAATAACATCATCAATCGGGAAAATTACCCGATTGATGATTTTATTTATTTATTTAACGCTAATTTATGCATGTTCTAATTAATTTATCAGATAACGAAATACATCAATGGAAAGCTAATACAATTGCGCTTCTATTGATACCCTTCATGATAAAAGTTGACTCGCAAAGTTTTAAATGTCGAAGAGTTAAGTGAATATTAAGTTCATGCATATTTCTTCATAGTCTCGTAATGGCATTTCTTTAGCGTGTTTTACCGTTTTTTATTTGATAATATTATAGAACAAACATTTACGAAGATTACAGTATATCATATATACTGATAAACCAGTCTATATGATAGTCCATAGACCACCATATTTCTTTGTCGGGCGCCCCGCAGGCCCCTATGCAGCCCCGCAATTCAAAACATTGTCGCGTGAACAGTCCAGGTATACAGTGGTCTATGGTAGTGAATATCACGATCTCAAATTTTTTTTGAGACCATCATGATTTTGATTGTCTACTGGTCATTTTGAGACTAAGTTCATTGACATAGCATATATAATAATAAATAATAAGAAAGTTATGGTTGTCGGAAGTTCGCCAAACTTTGAACGCATTTTTCTCACTTTCTTATTTTGGCGCGAGCGGCCCTTCTAATGCGGGACGCCTCATATATATATACTATATATATATATATATATATATATATATATATATATATATATATATATATATATATATATATATATATATATATATATATATACAGGAATGAACATAAGGAAATAATGTGTAAATAAACTACTATGTTACAACAATAACATACCTGATCAGTGGGACACGTGTGCCTGCCTGGAGTTGCATATCCACTCTATGTTAGGAGGGACAGTTGACACACACTCATTTCCTCTTCAACAGCCAGCAATTTATTCCTTTTCTTAGTTTTTATATTTGTGAGGGCTGAGAATCCCAGTTCACACAGATATGAGGTTGAAAATTGCAGGAGTATTTTCTGGGCCCTTTTGGATATATGTGGGTGTTCGTTTTCCATTTGAATCCAGAAGCTTTCTAATGTCATATCCAGATATTGCAGTTTTAGTGTGCGGTCATTACGGATGTTGATTAGTTCCTCTTCTTCAAGGATGCTAAGTTGTGGCTTGCTCAAGGGATCGAGAACGAATGGATTTCTCAGCCAGTCATAACTTTCAACAGATATATTTGGGAAATATTTTTCTATGTTCCTTCCTAGGCTTTCAAGGTGCTGCTTAATGAGTGGAACAATGTCTGTATATTTAGCTTCAGCAGTCTTTTGAAACATGTCAATCTTGCCTTCACTCACCCTTTCATTCCAGAGCCTAATTTTTTCTACCAAGGCTTTCATTTTGTCAGAAGATGTTACCATATTTTCATTTCTTCCTTGCATACTTGCATTAACCTTGTTCAGATGTTCAAATATGTCTGCCAAGTAGCATAATTTTGCACTCCAAATTTCATCAGCAAGTAATTCGCAGAATTCCGTTTTCTCCTCAAGGGTAAAGAAAAGGAGCATTTCCTCTCTCAGTTCATGCACCCGGGAAAACACTTTGTCTCTTGATAACCACCGGACTTCTGTGTGGAGGAGAAGACCTTCGTGAGGAGATCCCATTTCTTCACAAAGCATGGAAAATAGTCTTGACTGCTTTGGTCTGCTTTTAAGAAAGTTTACCATTTTCACAACATCATCAAGAACAAACTTTAATTCTTGTCTGAGTGTTTTAGCAACAAGAGCTTCACGGTGCAAGAAACAATGGGTAGTAATCAAATCTGGGTTCTCCTTCTTGACTAAGGACACAAAACCTTTTACCGATCCCACCATGGATGGACAGCCATCTGTGCAAATTCCTACACATAATTTCCATGACAAGTCCTTTTCTTTCAAGTATTCTGTCACTGTAGAAAATATCTCCTGTCCTGTGGTTTGCACCAGTTCTTTGCAGCATAAGAAATGTTCAGTTATTTTGTTATCAGCAACATAACAGATGAACACTAGTAACTGAGGTTTTCCTCCAATGTCTGTTGATTCATCCGCTTGTAAAGCATACATTTTACCTTTCACGAGTTCACACACACACTTTTCAATATCAGACGACATGTCCTTGATTTGTCTACCAATCGTGTCGTCTGAGAGGGGAATTTTTTTCACTTCCTTTTCAGCCTCATCCCCAAACAATGTTTTCACCACAGCACAGCAAGCTGGACGGAAGTATGGCTCTGCAATTGAATGGGGTTTAATTTGTGTTGCTGTATGCTCTGCCACTAAATAGCTTGCTTTCTGTGCCTTTTCTGCCACCTTCACCTTTTTCTCAAACCCAAGCCTTTGTTGTTGCCTTTGTTGTTTGTTATCTTTCAAGAGTCTTTTAAAGTAATCTATAGGCTTCTGAGAGAGGTGACTATGTTTTGTTGTTAAATGTTGTTGCATAAAGCCTACTGATATACGTATGCATCAGTTTCTATTCATCATCCTTTTTCCTTTTATATGTCGCTAAAAACAATTCACATGAACGCGTAATAAAACTAGTAAGTTGGTAACTCTGTAACGCCAGCAGGCTGCGGCTCAGACTGGTACAGTACGTGTACAGTACTCGTTCAACACGCATTGTGGTGGAAGCGGGAAGTATTTTTTTTAAGCATGAATAACTTATTTATTTATTCTCTATTTCTTACTTTATCCATCTACCCAAAGTACTTATAATAGTATTAAAAGGACCTTGCATCTACCTGCCTAGTTACATATTAACTCATTCATTTACGATTTTCCATCTTCAATATAAAAAACAATAACTGCGACCTCAAAGCGCAAAATACCCATATCTATGAAAAATTACGCGGCGCACCTCGGGGATTCCCACGGCGCACAAGTGCGCCGCGGCGCGCAGTTTGAGAATCACTGGGTTACTCTAGTTACTCAAGACATTCGCATACATGGAAGCAGATGTGGATATCCGTGGATGCGGGTTCGGGTATCTGGTCCACCTCTAGATCTTATACAAAATAATGCAATTTAGTTTGTGTGTTTCTTGTTTGAAGTGCAATAGTATATGTAATAATCAGGTTCCTTTTCATGTAACTGTGGTGTTCTATTGTGTGAATAATATATAATATTCTATTTGAGCAATACAAAGTTTTGTGCAATTTTGTTATATATATATATATATTTTTTTTTTTTCCTACAATTGTTGTAATTCATATCAATAGTAATTTGCTTCTCTATTGCATTTGTATGTAAGACAGCAATTTTCTCTATTTGTTTGTTTTTGTTTTTTACGCTTGTATATAGGTAGCTTTAGTTTAACTTGAATTATTTTGGTATTTATGTTGTATATTTATGGTTTTATATATATTATTTATTATTGTTACTTTATTTGAAATGCTACAGATTTAATTTTGTGGTTTCTAATATCTTAATATAAAAAAATATTTAATATAAAAAAATATTTAGTGTTGAATTTTTACCTTTTTTCGTAACACTGGAAAGGAGTAAGGGGGGGGGGGGGGGGGCACCGACGTTAGGGTTCGCCCCGGGTGCCACTCAAGCCAGAACCGCCACTGACTGTTAAAACTTTTAACAAGTTTTGTGAATACACTTTTAATGCTTAACAGTCAAATGCCACACACCCCTCTCTAGCTCTCAATTATGTTACGCGACTGGCGTTATGCATGTAGTGGGGATGGTGGAGGTAGTGGTGGTGGGAGAGGCATGTGGTGGTTGTGTGGCATGTTGCGTGTGTCTGTGTGTATGAGCGGTTGGAGGTGGCGCGCGTGAAGTGGGCCGGTGGCGGTGGTGAGGCAAACCTTGAATGCGAGGGGGTGGGTGTGGGGCGGGGAGCAGTGCCAGAAGGACGTCAGGGTCGGTGCCGCTTCCTGGCCAGCACAAACCATAGTGAGAAAGAAGACGTCTTGGAGGAGAGACGTGAGCCGCTCCTTAGAGAGGAGTCGCGTGGTGGTTGTGGTGGTGGAGGGGAACTGTGGTGGCGTGGGGGGAATTGTGACTGTGGTGTGGTAGCGTAGTGAGTCTTACGACAGCCGAAGGAAGAGGTTGGAGGTAAATGTACATATATGTACTCTGTTGATTGTACTCTATGTTCAGTAAGCCAAGAAATGAGTCGCAGTTTCCTTCGCCTTTGTGTTGATTGACCACGTGAAGTGTACACAGCTCGCCTCACCCTACACCCCGAATTAGGCGCTGCAGAAGTAAGTCAAGCAGCAGAGGGTACTAGTAACATCCTGCACAGCCTCACCGAGACACTTGCAGTGTGTGGTGGGGTCCAGGGCGTAACAATAACATAACCTGGACATTGGGGTAGTTTGGTACTTTCAACCAGTATTTGATTACAAGATTATAAGTGCTCTTTTCCTGTGTATTTTGATGTGTTAAGAATGATGATCATATTTTGCAGTTATCCCCCCCTCCTTAACAAACCTGGGGACCTGTTGGGAACAGTTGGGTTTTGGGCAGGGAAAGTGGAAATGAGTTTTGTTTTGTACAGGGAGATTATGTGATGACGTAAAATATTTCCAGTAAATCCTTTATGGGATGATAGAAGGCCGAAAATACATAAAAATATCAAACCAATAAAGTCCACCGATTTTACCTACCCATTCCTGGAAAATTACCTAGATCATTAATACAATACATGGATATTGGTTACGAATCTAACAAAACTGGGTGCGAGGGGGTACAGCCCCCCCCCAGACACCCCGACTAGTTCACTAACCTAACCTGGACATTGGTTACCTAACCTACCTTAAGGGGAGCGGCCGTTTTTTGTGGGATTGTTTTCATTTATTGGGCTAAGGTTATATGTATACCATGAATTAGGAACACCATGTACAACAATTGTAGACCAAAAAAAATCATTTGTAGCTTTTATATTTTTCCCAATATACTTTTTTTTGTTTTTTTTGGTTATTTTGAAATGCTATCTACTCCTATGATAATTAACCTACGCCAATGAAATAAATATGCTACAAGAACTTTGTTCAGACCATCAAAATTATGAAGAGATAAATGTGTAAAAATGTATGATTTGCAGGATATGAACTTTCAAATTTTCAATCCCATTTTTATCACTCACACACAATCAAAAAATCTGACTACATTTTTCTCTGTCAGATATGAAGAAAAGCAATTCATAGCATCATTTTATCAGGTTTGGGCATATTGTATATTTTTTTCATTGATATTGGCCCAAAACTAAAGAAGGAGATTATAATTTGAATGTAAAAATCTTATGTTTTGAGATACGGGCCAATAAAGTTTTTGAATACCTGTGAACAAGCATCAGTAAGTGATATAATGGCATTACATTTTTTTTTGCTGTGGTAGGGGATGACCAGGAGCCTGAAGACTGAAGATTTTATACCAGAACATGAACATTTATGATTGAATGTAAATAATATCTTGTTTTATATGTGTTTTAGCTCATAAAAAAAAATGTAATGCCATTATATCACTTACTGATGCTTGTTCACAGGTATTCAAAAACTTTATTGGCCCTGCCTCAGCATGAGGCAGGGTATTATCTCACTAAGAGAGGGTATCAGAGTTGCTCAAGCTACTCATTGTTGCCAAGTTTTTGCTTAGAAACCTCCATGGGCATCCCGTTATTGTAGGTGTTCGCTTTTTTCTTCTTTCTATTTATACCTACGACAGATGCCATGTGTCACTTTAGAGAGTAATATTTTTTCTTAAATAGCAAAAAAAAATGTGGAAAAAATAGCATGAAAAATAGGAGGGGTTGGGTGGTCCATACCACACCCATATAATACAAACTAAGGCGAATTTTGATGAAATACTTCGTATTTAGATTCTCAAAGGGTGTACGAAGCTGTGGAAAAAAAATAGAAATTTTGTGAATTTCTCCGATTTTCATCATATTCTGAGCGGTCGCTCCCCTTAAGGGGATAACTGCAAAATGAGGCATTTCTGACATTATTAAAGTGACCATTATTCTTAACACATCAAAATACAGTACAGGAAGGTCCCGAAGATACGAGCAGTTAGGTTCCACCTGGCATACTCGTAAAGCGAAATCTCGTATAACGAAACACGTAACTAATGGTAAAATATAGGTTTGGTTCCAGGACCCCATCAATTAAAAAAAAAAAAAAAAAGGCCATGTTTTTCCAGCTAAAATAAACTATAGCAAACACAACAAACACACAGCATCTATATTACCTACACTGTACTACCTATTCTGTAGAAAAACCATTCTGAAAGAGAAAATAGCAAACAAAATAACATAACTGCACATTAATTAAACATAAAACATAAATGATGTCATCAAGCTCATCATCAGTCAGCAGCCAATGACAAACTGTTTTTAAAACTTCTCGACCAATCACAAGTCAGCGAGACATATTTCCGGGCAAGAATGGCATGCCAGACTGCCTCTCCGCCCTCTGTCCCCGTCATCTCAAACTAATTCTCGTTTTATTCGGAATGCTTGCATTTTAAGGAGTTTTAATGTATCAGATAGTAAGATATATAAGTAAGGAGCCTGTGTTGCTAGTGTTTTGGTGTTAGAAGGTGTGTATGTGGGTTGAAATAGTGAATATTTGTGTTATGGGGCGGTGGGGCCGCGGCAAGAATTTCTCCATCACTCACTGCCCCAGCAGTCACCTCATCATAGCATCTTTAAATCACCCTTATTTAAGGTGACACACGGTGCTACATTGATTTAGATAATGACACGTGTATATAACATCTCACCATAATCACTAAGTTGTATAATAACGAGTAATAAGACGTTTAATCCTGCCCAAACCTACAGTGGCGGAGGAGGTGGCGGCTCCAGCGGCCAGCCGCCACTCAAAACTTTTGAGTAAAAACCCGCTGTCATCCGCTTCACCTGTGCCTTCCTGAAGAAGACAGTCAGCTCCCACGCCTGTGATAGCACCATAGGATATCACCAGGGATCATAGGATTCCTCAAGGGGTTCTCGCTCCCCTACTAAATATTACCAAAGAAATCTATCTCCCTTGGTCTAGTGGTGTTGATATCCACCTCACGGGCTTCATGGGCCGGCTCATGCTGCTGCTGCTGCTGCCAAAGGCCGCGCTGCCAAACGTGGATGAGTCCCTTGCTTGTATTTCATCTCTTTTCTCATATATATGAATGATATCCATCCAAATGCACATATGTCCTACATTCACCTAGAGAAATGATATTTCATAGCATACCAAACAATAATAAGCGAGCCTGGAGACTTCCTACCTCTGCTAATACCAGTCTCGAGCAGTCGTTGGCCAGTCTGCACGATATTTTCAGATTGATTATCGTACAACCTTAGGTAAAATCATAGTCAGTAAATGTTTATAATTTTAGTAAATAACTTGTAATTTACTTTAGTAAATAACTTGGTAATTTTACTCACCCCAGTTTGACTGTCGTAACATTGGATTTTCGATCTCGTATATTGAAAATAGACCCTAATTTACACATCTCGTATCATCGGATTCTCGTATATCAAATGCTCGTATAACGGGACCTCCCTGTACATAGGAAAGTGTACTTTTAACCTCGTACTCAATTACTGGCCGAGTACCAAAATACACATATGGGTTGCGTAGCCTAAGCTAAACTTCGGCCTGAACCCTGGTGGTGAGCAGGCGTGCTCCTCCTCCCTCCTTGGTCCAGCTTTCTTGCCCTGCAACATTCTCTCTCACCTCGGCTGGAAATAGCTGTGTCCCTTATTTTGGAAGTCATGTCCAGGAGAGGTGGCACATCACGGGACGGTTCACGAGGCAGTAGAGAGCGGGGCTCCAACTCCCGGGTGCCGGAAGGGATGGACACGACACCCATTGGTATTGCACAGACTGCCGGTGCTTCTGGGCATTTTCACAGTAACCTAGGCCATCAGTAATAATTGAAATAAAGCAATGAACTCTTATCTTATAATGGGTGTAGCTGATTGTGTTTTTCAGTTCATTGAAGAACACTTCATTGACAAACATCCAAAATTTCAAGGATCTATGTCAATAACTTTTTTTTTCAGCGCCCAAAAGTGTTTGAATGTTGGACGGAACTTGGTGTCTCATTTAATTAATTTAATTATTGGAATTGCCATTACTACTGCTTGTATATATGTAAAATGTATTATTTACCACAATTAAAATAGGTTAATATGCTATAAAATATACGCGTTAAATGTAATAAGTATGTATAATTTATATATTCAGCGCCGACATTGTTTATGTTAACAAATTTTTCCGTCCACAATGTCCACTCCGACACATCGGTCTATATCTTATGCCAGAATATATGAAAGTCTATTGTTTTTCATTGATATACAAGACACTATAAGGGACTATATATAGTCCCTTATAGGGAAGGGACTATATATAGTCCCTTATAGGGACAGTTTTTTTTTTTAAGTTTTTTTCTTTCTTATAAATTTCTTTCCAAAATCAGGGTGCGTCTTCCAAGATGCAGCGTCTTATAAGCCATAAACTACAGTAATTCGTGCTTTGGCGAGCAAGAGAGGAACAAGATCTGCTACTTTTTTGTTCATATCAACGAAAGGATTTGCTACTTTTTCATATTTATAATCAGCTACTTAATTACCAGGGAACCAGGACCAGCACAGGGCTCTGTCACGCCGGACTAGAACCCTCCTGAGGAGAGACAAGGAGAGGTATGTCAGGAGTCTCGCTGAGGATGTCGAGGGTCATTTGAACGCTAATGACCTCCGACCCGCCTACCGAGCCCTGAAGAAGCTCCGTTCCAAGTCTCCTTCTCGGGCGAGTGCTATTCGAACAGCAGATGGGCGCCTCGTGTCGGACATGGATGGGCAGATGGCTCGTTGGGCTGAGTACTTAGGGCAGTTGTTTACGGTGGACCCTCCAACTGAGCAGCTTCACACCACTGGGTTACAGGCAGTGGATGCCGATCCTCCCATTGACGAAACCGCACCCTCTCTTGATGAAATCAGAGAGGCTGTAGCAAAGTTGAGGGGTGGAAAGGCAGCTGGTGTTTGTAATATCAGTGCGGAGCTCCTCAAAGCTGGGGGTGAGGTCATGATCCGCGGGTTGCATGCTATCCTGACTGCCGTGTGGCAATCAGGTACCATTCCTATTGACTGGAAAAGGGGGCTGGTCGTCCCTATCTGGAAAGGGAAAGGGGACCGTCAGGACTGCAACAATTACCGCGGTATTACACTGCTCAGCGTACCAGGCAAGGTGCTTGCCCATCTATTGCTGACACGGATTCGCAGTCATCTGGTGAAGCATCAGAGACCTCAGCAGTCTGGGTTCACGCCTGGTAAGTCAACAACGGACCGTATCCTAGCACTTCGTGTCCTGGTGGAACGCCGACGTGAGTTTCGACAGGGGATGCTTGCAGCCTATGTTGATCTCAAGAAGGTGTTTGACTCAGTGCATCGTGAGTCACTTTGGGATCTTCTGCGACTTCGAGGGATTCCTGCAAGGACTATTGGTTTGATAACTGGTCTGTATTCTGGGACTGAGAGTGCTGTGAAGTGTGGGGCAGGTGTATCCAGCTTCTTTCCTGTGAATACAGGAGTGAGGCAAGGGTGCGTCCTTGCCCCATCACTTTTCAACGCTTGTATGGACTGGGTATTGGACAAGGTTGTAGATCAAAGTGATTGTGGAGCATCCGTCGGCAACACCAAGATCACTGATCTTGTTTTTGCCTATGATGCAGTAATCTTTGCTGAGTCGCTGGAGGTCCCGGTGATGGCTCTCGAGGCACTGCACGAGGAGGCTAAACCTTTGGGACTTAAGGTCTCCTGGCTCAAGACCAAGGTCCAGGTGTTTGGAGACTTACTAGATGAAGCAGTACAGTCTGTTCATGCGTGTGGCGAGGACATCGAGATCTTGGAAAGTTTTACATACCTTGGTAGTGCAGTCCATAATGATGGCGGATCACGTCAAGAAGTCTTACGGCGGATTGGCATAGCCCACGGTGTTATGGACTCGCTCAGCGGGAGTATTTGGCGTTGTCGGTACCTGTGCAGGAGGACAAAGATCCGGATCTTCAAATAGCTTGTGATCCCTGTCTTACTCTATGGTTGTGAGACATGGACACTAAATAGTGACTTGAAGAGACTAATCAATGCCTTTGGTAATAAGTGTCGTCACAGAATCATGGGGTATCGCTGGGATGATTACGTGTCAAATCAGCGATTGCACCATGAGACTGAATCGAGGCCTATTACCTGCATAGTCTTTCAGCGCCAACTTCGGCTATATGGGCATGTGGCATGCTACCCTGAAACCGATCCTTCCCATCGAGTTGTATCTGTAAGAGACAATCCGGCATGGAGGAGGCCAAGGGGGCGCCCACAAGGCTCGTGGCTGGGGCAAGTTGATGTTTCTTGTCGAGAGCTGCTTGGTATGGGAAAGGAGCCTGCATGGGAGCTCGCGCGTGGTGACCCCCGGGAGTGGCGTCGTAGGGTGGGCGAGGCGACGCGCCCCCCGGCGTATGTCCCCAATGATTGATTGATACCTAATTAAAGATCAATTACGTTTTTTTCAATTTTATTATGAACCTAAAGGATTTATTACTTTTTTTGTGTGATTTTTTTTTTGTTCTTAGTTTTTTAATTTAGATAACGAATGACGGAAAGAAATTCTTTGAATTAAGATTTATAAGTGTAATCATTTTCATTAACACATTTTGCATCATCATAGACTGTTGGTGAAATCTGTTGAAATTTTGATGGTTGTCTGGTGAAACCGGCATCACATGATCTGGCAACACTGTGTTCAGCAGGTGACAAAGAACGCTCACCAGAGATAGACAGTCACCGACTCTGCCAGTATTTTATCACTTTATATAGGTAGGATCATTAAATATTATGTGATTATAGTAGTTACCTGATGAAAATGTTATGATGTAAACAATTGAACCTTACGGCCGGACTGTAATGTCCTGATTTTTTATCATTCTTTGATGAATGTCCCGCTTTTACAAAATATATATATATATATATATATATATACGGTACCTATATAGGGATGCGTGCCGGTGTTCCCCGGCACCTATGTTGCCAATGTTCCCCGGCACCTATGAGGTACCTATGTTCCCCGGAACCATGGTTCCCCGGCACCTATGAGGTACCTATGTTCCCCAGAGCCATGGTTCCCCAGCACCTATGAGGTACCTATGTTCCCCAGAGCCAATGTTCCCCGGCACCTATGAGGTACCTATGTTCCCCGGAGCCATGGTTCCCCGGCACCTATGAGGTACCTATGTTCCCCAGAGCCATGGTTCCCCAGCACCTATGAGGTACCTATGTTCCCCAGAGCCAATGTTCCCCGGCACCTATGAGGTACCTATGTTCCCCGGAGCCATGGTTCCCCGGCACCTATGAGGTACCTATGTTCCCCAGAGCCATGGTTCCCCGGCACCTATGAGGTACCTATGTTCCCCGGAGCCATGGTTCCCCGGCACCTATGAGGTACCTATGTTCCCCGGCACCTATGAGGTACCTATGTTCCCCAGAGCCATGGTTCCCCGGCACCTATGAGGTACCTATGTTCCCCAGAGCCATGGTTCCCTGGCACCTATGAGGTACCTATGTTCCCCGGAGCCATGGTTCCCCGGCACCTATGAGGTACCTATGTTCCCCGGAGCCATGGTTCCCCGGCACCTATGAGGTACCTATGTTCCCCGGAGCCATGGTTCCCCGGCACCTATGAGGTACCTATGTTCCCCAGAGCCATGGTTCCCCGGCACCTATGAGGTACCTATATTCCCCGGTGCCGATGTTTCCCGTTATCTCTGTAAATTTTTTCAACCCTTTTGAACCCTCTGAACAAAGTTTTTGAACCCCTTGAACCTATTTTTTACACTTTGAACCTAATTTTTCAACCCTTTGAACCTAAATTTGTTGAACCCTTTGAACCTAATTTTTTCAACCTTTGAACCTAAATATTTTGAAACCTTTGAACCTAAATGTTTTGAACCTTTTGAGCCCTTTGAGCCTAAATTTCATGAACCCTTTGAACCTACATTTTTTAAACCCTTTGATAATAAATTTTTTAAACTCTTTGAGCCAAATTTTTTTAATCCTTTATACTTAAATTTTATGAACCATTTGAACCTAATGTTTTTAACTCTGATAATAAATTCATTTAACCCTTTGAACTTGATTTTTTTAACCTTTTGAACCTACACTTGTTTAACCCTTTGAACCTAACCTAACCTAAATATTGGCACCTTGGGGAGGCGGTAGCAGAGTGGTTAGCATCTCCGAGTGGTATTCGCGGTAACCCGAGTTCGATCCCCGAAGAAAACCAAAAAATCTTTCTGCACCGTCGAGTGGCCTAAGAACACCCACATGCCCTGTACTGCCCATTAGCTCTATCTTCGATTGCGAGTGCATCGGAGGACACAGGGGGGCGGCATGAGCCTCTAATCACAGGCATCACTATAAAAATCCTGCCTGCGCCACCACGGGCGAGGGCCAACCATCACAGCAGCCCTCAAGTGAACCTCCAGAGCCTACCATCTGAGCACTGGGTCACTACTGCCTACAAGCGCTAAGGCACAAATGTAAAAAAAAAAAAAAAAAAAACACTTATAGATATGGGGAACAAAGGTACCTCTTAGAAGGCGGGGAACATTGGTACCGGGGAACAAAGGTACCTCTTAGAAGACGGGGAACATTGGTACCGGGGAACAAAGGTACCTCTTAGAAGGCGGGGAACATTGGTACCGGGGAACAAAGGTACCTCTTAGGAGGCAGGGAACATTGGTACCGGGGAACAAAGGTACCTCTTAGAAGGCGGGGAACATTGGTACCGGGGAACAAAGGTACCTCTTAGAAGGCAGGGAACATTGGTACCGGGGAACAAAGGTACCTCTTAGAAGGCGGGGAACATTGGTACCGGGGAACAAAGGTACCTCTTAGGAGGCAGGGAACATTGGTACCGGGGAACAAAGGTACCTCTTAGAAGGCGGGGAACATTGGTACTGGGGAACAAAGGTACCTCTTAGAAGGCGGGGAACATTGGTACCGGGGAACAAAGGTACCTCTTAGGAGGCAGGGAACATTGGTACTGGGGAACAAAGGTACCTCTTAGAAGGCGGGGAACATTGGTACTGGGGAACAAAGGTACCTCTTAGGAGGCGGGGAACATTGGTACCGGGGAACAAAGGTACCTCTTAGAAGGCGGAGAACATTGGTACCGGGAAACAAAGGTACCTCTTAGAAGGCAGGGAACATTGGTACCGGGGAACAAAGGTACCTCTTAGGAGGCAGGGAACATCGGTACCGGGGAACAAAGGTACCTCTTAGAAGGCGGGGAACATCGGGATGACCCCCCTACATAGTGTTCGCCAAAAATCTTTACCGGTTGACATCCTTACGCACACAACTGCCTTAAACATCAAATAAAAACAACAGAATGACAAGTTATTAGAATTCACTGATCAGTTCTACTAATTTACGATATTATATGCAGTAAAAATATGGATGAACTTGAAAATATGTAATGCAGTAAGTCTACTACTGTACTGCAGAAGAGAGGGAGGGGGGGGGGGCGTAGTCAGAGTCGGAGTCGCAACCTTAAAATTTATCGGTGTCGGAGTCAGAATTTTTTTAAATCCAAGTCCACACCTCTGAATGCAATGCCATTTTTCAACCAGCAAAAGTAAAAACAAGATTTACTTATGTATTCCAACTGTTTTTCGGGTGACAAATTGATTGGAAATGTTATTTTGGGTCTTTAAGGTCGTTTAATGTGTTAGAAACCTAGAACCGATGCCAAAATTGGTTAAATTGATGGACAGTTAAAATCTTGGTAGCACTACGATAATTACAATCAATCAATCATTGGGGGCATACATCAGGGGGGCGCGTCGCCTCGCCCACCCTACGACGTCACTCCCGGGGGTCACCACGCGCGAGTCCCCATGCAGGCTCCTTTCCCATAGCAAGCAGCTCTCGACAAGAAACATCAACTTGCCCCAGCCACGAGCCTTGTGGGCTCACAACTTGACCTCCTCCACGCCGCATTGTCTCTTACAGATACAACTCGATGGGTAGGATCGGTTTCAGGGTAGCGTGCCACATGCCCATATAGCCGAAGTTGGCGCTGACGGACTATGCAGGTAATAAATAGGCCTCAATTCAGTCTCACGATGCAATCGCTGATTTGACACGTAATCATCCCAGTGATATCCCATGATTCTGCGAAGACACTTATTACCAAAGGCATCGATTCGTCTCTTCAAGTCGCTATTTAGTGTCCAACTGTCCATGTCTCACACCCATAGAGTAAGACAGGGATCACAAGCGACTTGAAGATCCGAATCTTTGTCCTCCTGCACAGGTACCGACAACGCCAAATACTCCTGTTGAGCGAGTCCATAACACCGTGGGCTATGCCAATCCGCCGTAAGACTTTTTGACGTGGCCCGCCATCATTATGGACTGCACTACCAAGGTATGTAAATCTTTCCAAGATCTCAATGTCCTCACCGCACGCATGAACAGACTGTACTGTTTCATCTAGTAAGCCTCCAAACACCTGGACCTTGGTCTTAAGCCAGGAGAACTCAAGTCCCAAAGACTTTGCCTCCTCGTGCAGTGCCTCGAGAGCCATCACCAGGACCTCCAGCGACTCGGCAAAGATTACTGCAACATCGGCAAAAACAAAATCAGTGATCTTGGTGTTGCCGAAGGATGCCCCACAATCACTTTGATCTACAACTTTGCCCAATACCCAGTCCATACAAGTGTTGAAAAGTGATGTGGAGCAAGGACGCACCCTTGCTTCCTGTATTAACAGGAAAGAAGCTGGATACACCTCCCCAACACTTCACAGCACTCTCAGTCCCAGAATACAGACCAGTCATCAAGCCAATAATCCTTTCAGGAATCCCGCGAAGTCGCAGAAGATCCCAGAGTGACTCACGATGCACTGAGTCAAACGCCTTCTTGAGATCAACATAGGCTGCAAGCATCCCGTCGAAACTCACGTCGCCGTTCCACCAGGATACGAAGCGCTAGGATACGGTCCGTTGTTGACTTACCAGGCGTGAACCCAGACTGCTGAGGTCTCTGATGCTTCAGCAGATGACTGCGGATCCGTGTCAGCAATAGATGGGCAAGCACCTTGCCTGGCACGCTGAGCAGTGTAAGACCGCGATAATTGTTGCAGTCCTGACGGTCCCCTTTCCCTTTCCAGATTGGGACGACCAGTCCTTTTTCCAGTCAGGAGGAATGGTACCTGATTGCCACACGGCAGTCAGGACAGCATGCAACCCGCGGATCATGGCCTCACCCCCAGCTTTGAGGAGCTCCGCACTGATATTACAAACACCAGCTGCTTTTCCATTCCTCAACTTTGCTACAGCCTTTCTAACTTCGTCAAGAGAGGGTGCGGTTTCGTCAATGGGAGAGTCGGCATCCACTGCCTGTAACCCAGTTTTATCCAGTACTTTACACGAGAATTGATCACGTAAAGGAGTCAGAGTCGGAGATATTTTTCCGACTCCGGCCAAAAGTAGGCGACCCCGACTCCGACTCCACACCCCTGGTTGCATTCAGTTCTCCCCCTGTCCGCCAGCCGCCATCTTTAATATCTATTTACGGGTACTAGCAACCAGAAATCACTTGACTGACAAAGCTATTTTTGAAGCTTAGACATCAAAGTAACTGAAAAAAATGGTAGCAGGTATAAAGAAGTGGGAGGACCTTTTCAGTTTCTGGCCCAGACTATTCTATTCTAAAGATCTTTTGCCCCCAGATTTGCCGATAAACCTGCCTGCTTTATGCGGTACATGTAGCATTGCTGTTGGTGATGATAGTGTTGGGTATGATCGTTGCAGTCGGTGGTTTCACCCATCATCTATGTGCGTAGGGCTGCCTGACCATGTTTTTACATCTATCTAGCAGTACGGAGGGGAAGGCATGGCTTTTGTTTGTACAGGTTGAAGTTCCCAAACTCGGTAACCTCGGGACCAGCGCAGAGCCGAGTAATGGAATTTTCCGACTTTTAAAACGTAGATATATTAAGGGGAAAAAAAGGTCAATTTTCTCAGAAATAGTTAACAAATTGTTCTTCCTTTTCTTTTCACTTCCACCAGTAGGTGTTCCTGGACGTTTGGGAGCCATAATACCAATAACAGACCTGTAGAAGTACACAAAATAACAGTGTACACAACTCTAGTCACAACACCACTGAACAATAACAACAAACAAATCGGCGGCCTAGTGTGGTGGCACCTAGCGGCCGACCCGGCAACTACGCGCCGGGTTTTGGGTGTTCTGCCGTGTTTTGGAAAATCCGGAACCATAGCCGAGTTTTGGGTGTTGCCGAGTCTTGGGATGCTGAGTTTGGGAACTTCAACCTGTACTGACTGTCGCTGCTCTAATGAGAACAAAGGTGGTGTCAGTGAATCTGCGTTCAAACAGCTTTTCCAAACTGTTAAAAAGTTGTGTGAAGCAGTCCAGATTTAACACCCAGGCCAGTAACAAGTCATTACATCACGATAACACATCTGCAGTGGGGGAAGCCACTCATATGGTTATACAGGAGAAAATGCGTGAGATGGAGGAAAGGAGAAAGCGTAGGATGTCAATAATAATTCTACTGGGTTCTACTGCAGCTTAACCCCTTCCGCACCGTCACAGTCACAGTGGGATGAGCGTAGATGTAAAATAAGCCGTCACGTACCCATATACGTGATTAATTCTAAGGAATATTGTAAGACGGTTTTGTTGCTTGGAGTTGTATTTATGGTACTGTATGTCGCACTGGGGATACTGGAAGCTCCGCCCACTCCACCAGCAGCTAATCAGAGACCGTAACGTCACGCTGTCTCGACTAATAGGAGGAGTTTACGCAAGTGATACCAGTCATGCTTATGCCCCCAGCAAGGAAGGATATACTGCTTTGTGTCTCCGTAGCTTAGCAGTCTTGGATCTGTTATATTTCGTGCATTTTTCACCATGGAGGCTGATACAGAGTCCACTTCCGGTTCAGAATACCTGCCAGGTGACTCTGGTCGTGAGAACAGTGATGATAGTGAGGACAATGATCTAGATGATGATAGTGAAGATGAAATATGGGCCGA
Organism: Chionoecetes opilio; assembly: GCA_016584305.1. Taxonomy (NCBI): domain Eukaryota; kingdom Metazoa; phylum Arthropoda; class Malacostraca; order Decapoda; family Majidae; genus Chionoecetes; species Chionoecetes opilio. The sequence continues at coordinate 36,123 of JACEEZ010010187.1, read as the reverse complement.
CAACGAGGCTGTTGTTGACGCAGGGTGGTCTTTCATATCTGACATCTTTGAAGACGCTAGACTAAACGCTGTGCCTGCATTCAGTGATGATGTCACCGGGGAGATTCGTTCGTCCGTGCCCAGTTTTTCCTCCCCAAGAGAGACGTTTTGTCCCTTTTTTGATGCGGAAGTGATAGATAAATTATGTTTGTGGATGAACGAAAGGGCTGCTAAATATTTTACTAGTACAGGTAAAAGAAAAGTTAATGGAATTATTTGGCAGCCTGTCAAAGGGGATGAAATGCACGTGTTCATTAGCTTGTTGATGGTGATGGGGGTTATGAAATTACCGAGGATGTATATGTATTGGTCACATACTGTGCAGGTTGGAGGCCCAAGTATATTTTGCAAGGATGTGATGGGTAGAGGCAGATCTAGTCTGTAACCAGACGTAGGTAGAGTACCTAACTACTCTACTATAAAAATGTATGGGTATTTGGCAAGGTTTAGTGGGTGGATACTCTGCGGGGGAGCGCGCGCAGTGCGGAAGGGGTTAAAGCATTACAAGGCATGCCATTATTACCAACATCAGTTTGTAGCTCTGACCATTTGCAGTATTTCTAACCACTACATCAGCCGTCAGAAATGAATAATAACGTCGCAAAAGAACTTTTAAGATTGAATCTTATTTCTGTCTTACCTCCAACTCATGAAGCAGCTGAGACCGTAATGCGTTCGTTCGTTTGTTGGTTGTTGGGGGTCGGGTGAGTGCGTCTAAATAAATAACATGTCATTTGACGTGGCAGAACAGCATGCCTATATTATTCTTGTCAGTCTCGCTATGGCTACCGTGCAAGGGACTTGTTCTGGCTGTCAATTAACAGATTGGGAATTTATCACGAAGTTTCATGGACAAGACAGTTTATGTGCAGACTTTCTACGGTCACAGGAGCATTGCCGGAGTATTGGAGTATGTACCACTTGAGGAGGAGGAGGCAGATCCCCGCCCAGGACCCTCTACTTCCAATCAAGGTATTTTACGTGAACTTGAGTCAAAAATAGGTTAGGTAAGGTAAGGTTAGGTATCTAAAGGCCAGGGTTGGTTAGTGAACTAGCAGGGGGGTCAGGGTAGCCTCCCCAGTTCAGGTCCTTTATTACGCAATTTCAATTTCTCCCTACTTAGAGAAATTTAACCAAAATTTCGGGAATTTCCGTGAAATGTAGGGAAATATACCTTAACAGGAATATTTCCCTTCATTGCAGGTAATTATCCCTGATTCTAGAAATTTTACCCTAACTTCTAGAAAATTTTTCCTAATATCTACGGTAATTTTCCTGAAATTCTAAGGTAATATCCTTAACTTTTGGGAAGCCTGTATTTTCGTCAATTTTTATTTCCCCACACTAAAACCCCGCTTTTAAGTGGAATGTTCCTCATACTTAACACTACCTACAATCCACCTTTTATCCCCATCCATGAAATTGTCCAGTCTCCTTTTAAAACTCCCTACTGACTCCGCACTCAAACCTGATGACTGAGTCCATTCCAATCAATTACTAACCAGGTTAGGTAAAGGTTGGGTTAGTTTGTTTTACTCTTGAACTATATTTTTCTGGTAGATTTTGATGTGCTTAGGAAGTCTGACATTGGTTTTTCTTGGAAATCAGTAGTTTTTTAGAGGTGAGGTCAAGGGGGTAAAAATGAAAATAGTGATTGCCAAGAAAAACAAAGGTAAATATTACGCAGGAGTTGGCGGGCTCCACAGGCTCTACAGCTTATTATTTAGCGCTTATTTTCGCCTTAGCATATTGTGCAGTAGTCAGTCACTTGCAGAAAGCAAAAATATAACAGGAATATATAACAGGAACTACCACGTGTAGGTCCCGCAGCCTCTTGTAGCTTTCTTGTTTACTTATGTTCTTATAACACTTATTTTTATGTAATAATTACTAGGTTAAGTTTATGTTTGGTTAGGTTAGATTTAGGGTATGTTTAGGTTTGGTTAAGGTTATGTTAGGCTTAGGTTTTGTTGAGTTATTTAGGTTAAAAATGCGAATTTGATGGTGCGCGATTGTCCAGGTGGTTGGCGCCGCCAACTCCTGCGGAATATTTACCAAAACGGTAAAAAACAAACATCAGATTCTTTCAAAACACATCAAAATCTTTCAGAAAAATATAGTTTCATCTGAAAAAGGAGAGGGTTGATAAAATGAATATACGTATACCCTTTTTCAGAATTCCCGACTAAACTAAACCAACTTAAATATATAACCAAAATATTACCTACCGGTAGTATTTGGATTCTACTGCAGTCTAAACCATTACAAGGCACGTATAGTCTATTTTTTTTATTATGGTCAAAATGCACTAAGGAAGCCACGCCCCCTGCCTCCCCCTCTATTCTACGGGGTAACTGATTGGTGCATTCCTCGCACCATCACTACCAATCACAATATCCTCACTACTTAACAGCGGCGTGACCACTGGACAGAGCAATCTTCACTCCAAAGGGATTTCTGATTTGGTCACCCTTTATAGTGAAGAATAATTAGAATTGCTCTGTCAAGTGGTCACGCCGCTGTTAACCCTAGAACTGTAACGCTCATTTTGACTGACGTGGATTGCAACGTGGGTTCGCCCAGACTCTTTTTTTTTTTTTTTTTTTTTACCAAAAGGGCTACATAGCCTTAAAAAACAACCATTTCTGAGTTAAATGATAGTTACTTACTCCAAGTTATTTTGTATGTTTATTTGTTAGAGTAAAAGAATATTTTTGTCAAAAATCATAAGTTCTGCATAAAATTCATATATATGTCACCTGTGACATTGAAATAAATAAAAACTAATTTTCCTCCTCCTTTGATAGTTGATTTTCAAGAAATAAAATGCCACGCTTCTTTGCAGTACAAAAAAAAGAGTTGCCTGGAACAAGTGAAAATGAGCAATAAATGTATCTGTGATTTTGGGAATATTATATTCAAAACATTATTTGCGTGCATGGAACACATACACATTTATATGAAAATTATGAAAATTGTATTCTTCTCCTCTCTCGCTCAAAAATATAATAATAATAATAATCACTCATGTGTAGACGATAATAACACTTTCATAGAAGCTTCAGAGCCTATTAAACACATTGAATGTTTGTTTTAGTAGCTGCGTCCAGTATGTAGTACACAAGTACTATAATTATAACTTTCATGCTGAGGTGTGACAGATAAATAATAACACAAACCGAAATCATGGGTCTGCCCGGACCCACGCTCCTTACCATTGAGTGGCGAGCGTGTGTATCAACGAGCGCGTCCATGTACTTTGACATCTGAGTGTCAACTGACTTGAGGGAGACCCACAACTCAATTCCTGCCATTACTTTTGGAGAAAAAAATTCTAAAAATTTATATATCGCGAATCGCAAATTTCTAAAAAATACAGGCCGTGTGGGTCTGCCCGGACCCCATATTACAGTTCTAGGGTTAAGTAGTGAAGATATTGTGATTGGTAGTGATGATACGAGGAATGCACCAATCAGCTACCCCGTAGAATAGAGGGGGAGGCAGGGGGCGTGGCTTCCTTAGTGCATTTTGACCATAATAAAAAAAATAGACTATAGTTATGACCATCCTCAACTTGTAGAGCTGACTATTAGCAGCATTTCTAACCTATACAGTACACATCACACGTCGGAAAATAAAATAACACAGAGAGGTCTGGTGGGGGGGGGGGGGGCGAACCCCCCCCAGCGAGGTTAGGTTACATATTCAATGCCCAGGCTAGGTTAGTTAACTAGTGGGGATCTGGTGGGGCGCAGCCCCCCCCCCAGTTATGTCGGGAAAGGGGTATTGGTCCGAAAGGGAGTATTATACTAAGCTGCAGTTTTACCCAATTTGTATTATAAAACCATAACGAAAATTTTTAACACTAGGACCGAAATTCCCAACAAAATTTGGGAGTGTGGTTTCTGTTCACTTATTGGATTCTAAGAAACATTCTCTCGATGAGCTTTCGTCGCAAATCACGGTATTATCTAGGTTTACCCATACTCCCCCTCTCCCCAAACAAGCTCGGGGACCTGAGAGAAGTGGGTATTTTGGCTGGGGTACAAAATATGCGTCGAAACCACATCGTTTTTTGAGTTAGGGTTTTTGTAAAAATTCCCTAGATCTAGGGAAAATGTATTGGATTCCTTCTACGCCCAGAGACTCGTCCTCTAGTCCAGTGTCGAGCACCCCCCCACTTAGAGGTAAAGTAAAATTTTGTTAGGTTACCGGGGGTCTAGGGGAGCGGTGCCCCCGCACTAGAAGGTTAGGTTAAATTAGGTAAGGTTAGATTAACGGGTGATTATTGCTAGGAGTTTAGTTAGGTAAAGAGGTTCGGTAAGTTAGATTATCGGGGGGTCGGGGAGGCAGAGCCCCTCGCTAGGTTAGTTAAATTTGCTTAGGTTCGGTTAGATAACCGGGAGGTCGAGGTGACGGAGCCCCAAGCAGGAGGTTAGGTTAAATTTTCCTAGATCTAAGAAGATTACCCTAGATCTAGGGAACTTTGGCTCTCCTATATAAATCCAAAAATATGTGTTTCCGACGCATTTTTTTGCTTAACACCCAAAATTCACATTCCCACAGGTCCCCAAGCTTTTTTTTGGGGAAGGGGTTGCGTATGGGCAAACACTAGAAATTTACCCAAATCACTACTTTCGGAGATATAAGATGTTTGGGTATTATTCTAGTGTTTGCCCATACTTCCCCTCTCCCACAAAACAAGCTTGGGGACCTGGGGGAATGCGGGATATTTGGCTGGGGTACAAAATATGCACGCAACCACATAGTTTTTGAGTTAGGGGTTTGAAAAAATTCCTAGACCCTAGGAAAATTCATTGGATTTCTTCTGAGTCCAGAGACGTGTGAACCTACCGATCCTCACAGAATGATGACCGAATTGTCGAGAACCCCCCCCAACCCCCCGCTAGGAAGTTAGATTAGATTTGGTTTAGGTTAGTTTAAAAGATATGGTTAGGTTAGGGTAGGTTAGATTTGGTTGGGTTAGGTAGGTTTGGTTAGGTTTGATTTGGTTGGGTTAGCTTTTGGTTTGATTTGGTTTGTTTATCGGTGGGTCAAGCCCCCCGCTAGGTTAGGTTAATTTTTTGGGTTTGGCAAATTTCTCTAGATATAAGGAAATTACCCTAGTCTAGGGATTTTTACCCCCCCCTACACAACTCTTAAATTACGTGTTTCCGACGCATAATTTTTTCCCCACCCGAAAAACCCCGCATTCCCACAGGTCCCCAAGCTGTTTGGGGGAAGTGGGAGAGTCTGGGCAAACACTAGAAATTTACCGATGTTTCTAATAGGGAGGGTGTATATGATATATAAAAATTAAACTAACCTAACCCCACCTTTAGACTAACTAACCAAACCTAACTTTTTCCCACGCGTTAACGTCCTAACTAAAGCCAAATCTGCATTAAAAGTGTCAGCGGCAAGGGAAGAACAGAGGCGAAAGCAGGTCACAAGAGGAAGAGAGTGAGGCACGTAAACACGTCTCTAGCCTCCTATAACAACATGTCATTATCTCCAAAAGTAATTATTGGCGACGGAAGTTCATAGAGAGAAAAGTTTCCTAGAATCCAAAAAGGTAAACAGAAACCATACTCTCAATTGTGTAGGAATTTCAGTCCTAGTGTAAAATAATACCAACCAAAATATTATCAATTAAAGACATTTTTGTGTTATTTTCGGTTATTGGGCTATGTATTTATGTTCCCTGCGTACCTTTTGGATTGATCAGGGGTATAGTTTTCCCTGTGTTGTGTCCTGTAGTCGTCAGTCCAAGGAAAATGGGTGAAAAAAAGATGAAATAGGGAGATTGTTATAATTTTGTCGCCTGGTGACCTTTTTCTTTTTCTTGTGACCTGTTCTGCTTTATCGCTTTGTAGGTCATTGTCAAGGCTCGGGTCGAACTTGACAATATCTTCCTTCTTTGCCCCTCTGTAGCCCTTTCTTTTTTCCCGCCCCCTGTGGGGGGAGAAGGGCACAACCCGGGCAGTATAGACACAGACTAAGTCCCTCCTATCACCTACCCCCCTATAAGTCTTCTATATTCCCACGCAAAACTTTTTCCCAAGCCTGCTTTAAAAACACCTTAGTTATTTTACTATTTTTCCTTCTCCTTCATTTCTCCATACAGTCCTAGCACAGTAAGGGTTCCCCTATCCATCTCGTAATCCCATCTATCCCATTCACCTCTCCTATCACTCCTATATAAGGCCTCTTTCCCTTTGCGACATTTTAGGAACCAGTCACGGAACCCAAGAATTCAGGCGTTCCATTTGCGCACGAAAACCTGGGTCCGAGGCGACGCGCGTAGTGAAATCAGCAAAAACCCGTGAACTTTCTTACCAACATTGGGAGGTCGGTAGCCTGGGTAGAGTTTTCAGTTCATAACAAAACAATGGCCGCCTTGGACCCTATTTCTCTTTTCGTGAAGGGTTTTCCGCATGCACGAGTCGGAGAGGATGTCAGACGGCATACAAGTAGTCCCGGGCCCCTAAGGACCAGATTTCAAGAGGATGGGGACATGCCCGGGTAAAAGCACCAAATTTTGTTCAGGCATTCTACAGGGTCCTAGCTATGATTTTGAGAGGGGAGACAAACGATCCAATTACTCAGAAGCCTCTATGAACCATTTTTGTGATAACGGCTAAATTTTTACTTAGAAAAATCTTGATGAAATCAAGATTCGCCTTTAATGGCAAAAGAATATCCGTATATGCAATACATCATTTTGTTTTTTTTCATCCTCTATACTTCAAGATCACTTTCAAATTTTACCAGGACAGTTCTATTTCAGGAATTTAGGCTTACAGTATGCCATGAAATTTCTTACGTACATGTACTTAAACACTTCTAGAATCAGAGCCTTTAAACACATGAATGTTGTTTTATACGCTCCAGTATGTACAAAAGTCTATATAACTTTCATGCTGAGGTGTGACAGATAAATAATAACACAAACCGAAATCATGGGTCTGCCCGGACCCACGCTCCTTACCATTGAGTGGCGAGCGTGTGTATCAACGAGCGCGTCCATGTACTTTGACATCTGAGTGTCAACTGACTTGAGGGAGACCCACAACTCAATTCCTGCCATTACTTTTGGAGAAAAAAATTCTAAAAATTTATATATCGCGAATCGCAAATTTCTAAAAAATACAGGCCGTGTGGGTCTGCCCGGACCCCATAAGACAGTTCTAGGGTTAAGTAGTGAAGATATTGTGATTGGTAGTGATGATACGAGGAATGCACCAATCAGCTACCCCGTAGAATAGAGGGGGAGGCAGGGGGCGTGGCTTCCTTAGTGCATTTTGACCATAATAAAAAAAATAGACTATAGTTATGACCATCCTCAACTTGTAGAGCTGACTATTAGCAGCATTTCTAACCTATACAGTACACATCACACGTCGGAAATATAAAATAACACAAGAGAGGTCTGGTGGGGGGGGGGGGGCGAACCCCCCCCCAGCGAGGTTAGGTTACATATTCAATGCCCAGGCTAGGTTAGTTAACTAGTGGGGGATCTGGTGGGGCGCAGCCCCCCCCCCAGTTATGTCAGGAGAGTATTGGTCGAAAGGGAGTATTATACTAAGCTGCAGTTTTACCCCAATTTGTATTATAAAACCATAACGTAAATTTTTACACTAGGACCGAAATTCCACAACAATTGGGAGTGTGGTTTCTGTTCACCTTATTGGATTCTAAGAAACATTCTCTCGATGAGCTTTCGTCGCAAATCACGGTATTATTCTAGTGTTTACCCATACTCCCCCTCTCCCCCAAAACAAGCTCGGGGACCTGAGAGAAGTGGGTTATTTGGCTGGGGTACAAAATATGCGTCGCAACCACATCGTTTTTGAGTTAGGGGTGTTGTAAAAATTCCCTAGATCTAGGGAAAATGTATTGGATTCCTTCTACGTCCAGAGACGTCGTCCTCTAGTCCAGTGTCGAGCACCCCCCCACTTAGAGGTAAAGTAAAATTTTGTTAGGTTACCGGGGGTCTAGGGGAGCGGTGCCCCCGCACTAGAAGGTTAGGTTAAATTAGGTAAGGTTAGATTAACGGGTGATTATTGCTAGGAGTTTAGTTAGGTAAAGAGGTTCGGTTAAGTTAGATTATCGGGGGGTCGAGGGAGGCAGAGCCCCTCGCTAGGTTAGGTTAAATTTGCTTAGGTTCGGTTAGATAACCGGGAGGTCGAGGTGGACGGAGCCCCCAAGCTAGGAGGTTAGGTTAAATTTTCCTAGATCTAAGAAGATTACCCTAGATCTAGGGAACTTTGGCTCTCCTATATAAATCCAAAAATATGTGTTTCCGACGCATTATTTGCTTAACACCCAAAATTCACATTCCCACAGGTCCCCAAGCTTGTTTTGGGGAAGGGGTTGCGTATGGGCAAACACTAGAAATTTACCCAAATCACTACTTTCGGAGATATAAGATGTTTGGGTATTATTCTAGTGTTTGCCCATACTTCCCCTCTCCCACAAAACAAGCTTGGGGACCTGGGGGAATGCGGGATATTTGGCTGGGGTACAAAATATGCATCGCAACCACATAGTTTTTGAGTTAGGGGTGTTGAAAAAATTCCCTAGATCTAGGGAAAATTCATTGGATTTCTTCTGAGTCCAGAGACGTGTGAACCTACCGATCCTCACAGAATGATGACCGAATTGTCGAGAACCCCCCCCAACCCCCCGCTAGGAAGTTAGATTAGATTTGTTTAGGTTAGATTAGATATGGTTAGGTTAGGGTAGGTTAGATTTGGTTAGGTTAGGTTAGGTTTGGTTAGGTTTGATTTGGTTGGGTTAGCTTAGGTTAGATTTGGTTAGTTTATCGGTGGGTCAAGCCCCCCGCTAGGTTAGGTTAATTTTGGTTAGGCAAATTTCTCTAGATATAAGGAAATTACCCTAGATCTAGGGATTTTTACCCCCCCCTACACAACTCTTAAATTACGTGTTTCCGACGCATAATTTGTTCCCCACCCGAAAACCCCGCATTCCCACAGGTCCCCAAGCTTGTTTGGGGGAAGTGGGAGAGTCTGGGCAAACACTAGAAATTTACCGATGTTTCTAATAGGGAGGAGTGTATATGATATATAAAAATTAAACTAACCTAACCCCACCTTTAGACTAACTAACCAAACCTAACTTATTCCCACGCGTTAACGTCCTAACTAAAGCCAAATCTGCATTAAAAGTGTCAGCGGCAAGGGAAGAACAGAGGCGATGCAGGTCACAAGAGGAAGAAGAGTGAGGCACGTAAACACGTCTCTAGCCTCCCTATAAACAACATGTCATTATCTCCAAAAGTAATTATTGGCGACGGAAGTTCATAGAGAGAATGTTTCCTAGAATCCAATAAGGTAAACAGAAACCATACTCTCAATTGTGTAGGGAATTTCAGTCCTAGTGTAAAATAATACCAACCAAAATATTATCAATTAAAGACATATTTTGTGTTATTTACGGTTTATTGGGCTATGTATTTATGTTCCCTGCGTACCTGTGGATTGATCAGGGTGTATAGTTACCCTGTGTTGTGTCCTGTAGTCGTCAGTCCAAGGAAAATGGGTGAAAATAGATGAAATAGGGAGATTGTTATAATTTTGTCGCCTGGTGACTTCTTCTTCTTCTTGTGACCTGTTCTGCTTTTATCGCTTTGTAGGTCATCTGTCAAGCTCGGGGTCGAACTTGACACATATCTTCCTTCTTTGCCCCTCTGTAGCCCTTTCTTTTCCTGCCACCTGTGGGGAGAGAAGGGCACAACAGGGCAGTATAGACACAGACATAAGTCCCTCCTATCACCTACCCTCCTATAAGTCTTCTATATTCCCACGCAATCTTTTTTCCCAAGCCTGCTTTAAAAACACCTTAGTTATTTCTACTATTTTCCTTCTCTCTTCATTACTCCCATACAGTCCTAGCACAGTAAGGATTCCCCTATCCATCTCGTATATCCATCTATCCCATTCACCGTCTCCTATCACTCCTATATAAGGCCTCTTCCATTTGCGACATTTCAGGAACCAGTTCACGGAACCCAAGAATTCAGGCGTTCCATTTGCGCACGAAAACCTGGGTCCGAGGCGACGCGCGTAGTGACTCAGCAAAACCCGTGAACTTTCTCTACCAACATTGGGAGGTCGGTAGCCTGGGTAGAGTTTTCAGTTCATAACAAACAATGGCCGCCTTGGACCCTATTTCTCTTATCGTGAAGGGTTTTCCGCATGCACGAGTCGGAGAGGATGTCAGACAGGCATACAAGTAGTCCGGCCGCTAAGGACCAGATTTCAAGAGGATGGGGACATGCCGGATAAAAGCACCAAATTTTGTTCAGGCATTCTACAGGGTCCTAGCTATGATTTTGAGAGGGGAGACAAACGATCCAATTACTCAGAAGCCTCTATGAACCATTTTTGTGATAACGGCTAATTTTCACTTAGAAAAATCTTGATGAAATCAAGATTCGCCTTTAATGGCAAAAGAAATATTCCGTATATGCAATACATCCACTAGTTTGTTATTTTTTTCATCCCTTCTTATACTTCAAGATCACACTTTTCAAATTTTACCAGGACAACCGTTCTATTACAATGGAATTTAGGCTTACATGTATGACCATGAATTACTTACGTACATGTACTTAGTTAAGGATGCAACAATGTCTGCTAAAAATGTTTTGTTTTGTGTGTTGCGATTTTGAAGAGCCCCAGTCCCCATCTGTGATGGATTGGTCAGCGTGTGCAGTCTGCCAGAAGAAAACCTCTGAGCCACTTCGCTGTCTTAAATGCACATGGGGCGGACAAGTCGGCGCCAGCTGTCTATGGATTTTCCTGGAGAAAGTGACTCAGTTCAGAGAACTCAACGCTCTGCCAGTGCCTCTTGCATTTGGTGCTGCCCCAGACGTGGATGATTGATCAGGAATCATGCACAGTGGCACAAATCATGTCACGACCAATTCAAACACACAGAAACTGGCAAGGGCGAAGAAGCAGGGAGAGATAGCACTCCTGCTCCAGAAGACCGATGCGTCGTCCACGCAAATGTTTCGACAAGGGCCAGCTGCATATTTTGCACCAAAGAAGGGTGGACTCCTGCATGAGTTCAAAAAACCCCAGGGGCAGATGACAATGTTAGGTCAATGGCCCC
>JACEEZ010010187.1:0-19821 GCA_016584305.1 Chionoecetes opilio | reverse complement strand
TCCAAATCCCTATCGTCACTTCTAATATCTATAAATACTGGTACAGTTCCTCATCTCCCCTCCGGCTCCTTTCTATGATTTCCTTTATCACCAACAAGTTTTCTAAACCTCCTCTACCTTTCCTGAACTCTTCTCCCAGCACCTTATCTTCCTCCAGCCATGACATCAGCTTTTTTTTCTTTTTTTTTTTACATCACAAGGAACTGGCCAAGGGCACAACAAAAATGGGTAACACAAAGCCCGCTTAGTTGCTAGTCCCTATAAAGAAGACAGTAAGAGAATAAAATAAAAAAGAGGGGTGAGTCAATTTAGTTCGGGAGGACAGAACCCTGAGGAACACCACTATTGATAGATTTGGAAGAAGAACAATGTCCGTCTACAGTAGCTGCAATAGAACGGCTTGAAAGGAAACTTAAGATGAAGGTACAGAGAGAAGGATAGAAACCGAAGGAGGGTAGTTTGGAAATTACAGATTTGTGCCAGACTCTATCAAAAGCTTTTGATATGTCAAGGGCAACAGCAAAAGTTTCACCGAAACCCCTAAAGGAGGATGACCAAGATTCAGTTAGGAAAGCTAGAAGGTCGCCAGTAGATCGCCCTTTACGGAAACCGTACTGACGTTCAGATAGAAGATTGTGAGCAGATAGATGCTTAAGAATCTTCTTATTAAGTATAGATTCAAAAACTTTAGAAAGGCAGGAAGTCAAAGCTATAGGACGGTAGTTTGAAGGATTAGAACGGTCACCCTTCTTAGGAACAGGTTGGATGTGAGCAGACTTCCAGCAAGAAGGAAAGGTGGAAGTAGATAGACAGACGGAAAATTTTGACCAGGCAAGGTGCAAGCACAGAAGCACAGTTTTTGAGAACAAATGGAGGGACTCTGTCAGGACCGTAAGCCTTCCGAGGATCTAGGCCAAAAAGGGCAAAGAAAACATCATTCCGAAGGATCTTAATGACAGGCATAATATAGTCAGAGGGTAGAGGAGAAGGAGGAACAAGCCCTTCATCAACCAGATTGGAAATTTTAGCAAAGGTTTGAGCGAAGAGCTCAGCTTTAGAAGTAGATGAGACAGCTGTGGAGCCATCTGGGTGAAGCATAGGAGGGAAAGATGAAGAAGAAAAATTGTTAGAGATGTTATTAGCTAGATGCCAGAAGTCACGAGAGGAATTTGATTCAGAAAGATTTTGACATTTGCTATTGTGGTGCCAGGGTTTTTATGAGTTGTTGTTGACACCTTTGTATTGAATGATCTTAATTGGTTAGGATTTTTCATTGATTACAACTGAATTGAGAACTGAAATTTGTCTTATGACTTCACTATTTAATTATAGTACGAACACTTCTCGCTGCGGAGAGTATTGAAATGGGGATGAACTTAAGGGAAAGGGGTAGGAGTTAAGGAGTAAGGGGAAATGCTGCCACCAGCTCAGGCAAGTAGTTCTCTGGTTTTACTTCCTGAGCACGTTTGAATAGATATATATGATTTATTTAGTAGTCGTGGTTGATACTTAGAATTACACCGAGTAAGGCTGAAAACTCTTTTGGAGAACGTGGGGAAATATTTCCATAACACGCGGAATAATCACCTGGGGCTTTTGCAATAAACACAAGAACTATATATGAAACATCATCCTATTTATTCACCATGAAACATTATTTCTCTGTTTGAGATCTTAGACACATATACAAACTCTAATTTGGAACGGGCAAGCTCTTGAGAGCATAACCTCCCTCACTGAATCATTCTTAGAACTACCACCTATGTCCGTATCAACTGAGCACTATAGGTATACATGGAATATATATATAGGAGAGAAAATGTGAGAGTAATGAGTTGGTGTGGGGATTCACTGTACCATGTGGCCTGGTTTCTGGAGAGGGGTGGATGAGAGACTCTCGTCGAAGCCTATAGTGAAGTGGAGAGACGACTGGCTCCCTCGGGGTGACTAAGGCAAGGTTGGGCTTAGTAGCGGGAAAAAGGGGAATGTTCGGATTCTATGAACTTGGCCTCTCCTGAAGGGATTATCAGACCATGAATGACTAATTAACTAATGAAACAAGTATACATATGAAAGGCTGCCTATTATACAGTTCTTTAACTTTGATATAGAAGAATTTAATATTTTTACACTAATATCCAGGGAGACGTGTTATTTCCTTTCGTTCAAGCCCACGAACGCGTTTTTCAGAGCGACGAGGTATGGGAGTCTGAATAGAAATTTGGTCGACTCTCAATTTAGCGAATACCACGACTAACCCATCCATTTATGAACGTGATCTGTCACTATTGTGTCTATTTTGAAGGACATTAAGAAACTAAGAGTGTTCCTTGATCTGATAGGAGGGTGAGAAGAGGATGAAAAGTTTTGAATCCACTAGTTATCGATGAACGCGAAATAAAGGTCCCACGCATTTTGACTCGCACCCGGAGTGTCTGGGGGGGGAGGGAGTGAGGGAAGGGAGGAAGATAGAAGTGAGATAGAAAGAAGGAAGATAAATTTCACGAGAAACGAAAAGATTAAATTGCTTACGGACATAACCCGGGAATTGTATGATATGAATTCCCATCCTATCTCTTCCGAATAACGGGCATTACACTATGAATGAAAGAGTTTTTGGTAAGTTGAAGTAAAGATTTGGCATGATTACGGGCAGAAATATAAAGGGCATGAGTTTCAGGAGATGGATGCTTACGGTACCTCTCTATCTCGGACAGCATGAGAACAAACAGAGTTAAACCAAGGTTGACGGGCTTTAGGATTAGAGAAAGTGTGTGGAATGTACGCCTCCATGCCAGAGACTATGACCTCAGTTATGCGCTCTGCACAAAGAGATGGGTCTTTGACATGAAAGCAGTAATCATTCCATGGAAAATCAGAGTAGTACTGCCTTAGGTCTTCCCACTTAGCTGAGTTAAGTGCCAGAAGCACCTCCGCTTAGGTGGGTCCCGAGACGGTACCGGAGCGTTAGGACAGGTTACAGAAATAAGATTGTGATCGGAGGAACCCAACGGAGAGAATAGTTTCACAGAGTAAGCAGAAGGGTTAGTAGTTAGGAAAAGTATGTTTTGTATGGCCTGCAAATGCCTGCAAATGATTTAAATGTTGAAGTGGAACTCGATGACAAATCTTCAACTGCAGCCGTCAGTTGTTGAGGTTACTCCGGTTGATGAGCGTATAATGCGGGTGAGGATGAAACACACTCTGGGTTTCATGTCTCTTGTTGCAGTGTACGCTCCTACCGAGATGCGTAAAACTGAAGAGAAGGAGATGTTATACGCCAAACACGACTCTGTATTAGACCAGTGTCCTCCTCGGGACACACTAATTGTCTTGGGCGACTTCAATGCTACTACTGGCACTGTGAGAGATGGCTACGAGTTATGTGTTGGTCCCCATGGCTCCGGTACCAGAAACACCAACAGTTCTCTGCTTCTGAACTTTGCAAGGTCCAGAAAGTTGAGAATTGCAGGTTCTTGGTATCAGAGACCAGAGCTGCACCGCTGGACATGGTATAGTAATGCCGGAGGGGTACCAAAGGAGATCGACCACATCCTCGTTAGCACTCGTTGGAGGATCCTCCAGAACTGCAGGGTTTACCGGAGTGCTGAGTTCTTTGGAACAGATCACAGACTTGTTGTTGCTACACTTAAGCTTCATGTCAAGTCCAGAAGAATCTCACGAGGTAACCATACTGTGTTTCATCTTGAGAAACTGAAGGACTTGACATGTGCTCATGAGTATGCGGTGGCAGTCTCAAATCGGTTTGATGTGCTCGGTGCTCTCGGGGACCCTGTAGAACTGTGGGATACCTTCAAACGTGAAACTCTACAGGCTGCCAAGGAGTGTATTGGGAGCACCCGAGGTCAAGGCGTGGTTTTGTCTCGACGGAGACGCTGGAGAAAATCGAGGAGAGTCGCGCTGCCAGGCTGGCTGGGAACCGGGACCAGCACAGGGCTCTGTCACGCCGGACTAGAACCCTCCTGGGGAGAGACAAGGAGAGGTATGTCAGGAGTCTCGCTGAGGATGTCGAGGGTCATTTGAACGCTAATGACCTCCGACCCGCCTACCGAGCCCTGAAGAAGCTCCGTTCCAAGTCTCCTTCTCGGGCGAGTGCTATTCGAACAGCAGATGGGCGCCTCGTGTCGGACATGGATGGGCAGATGGCTCGTTGGGCTGAGTACTTTGGGCAGCTGTTCACGGTGGACCCTCCAACTGAGCAGCTTCACACCACTGGGTTACAGGCAGTGGATGCCGATCCTCCCATTGACGAAAGCGCACCCTCTCTTGACGAAGTCAGACAGGCTGTAGCAAAGTTGAGGGGTGGAAAAGCAGCTGGTGTTTGTAATATCAGTGCGGAGCTCCTCAAAGCTGGGGGTGAGGCCATGATCCGCGGGTTGCATGCTGTCCTGACTGCCGTGTGGCAATCAGGTACCATTCCTCCTGACTGGAAAAGGGGGCTGGTCGTCCCTATCTGGAAAGGGAAAGGGGACCGTCAGGACTGCAACAATTACCGCGGTATTACACTGCTCAGCGTACCAGGCAAGGTGCTTGCCCATCTATTGCTGACACGGATTCGCAGCCATCTGGTGAAGCATCAGAGAGACCTCAGCAGTCTGGGTTCACGCCTGGTAAGTCAACAACGGACCGTATCCTAGCGCTTCGTGTTCTGGTGGAACGCCGACGTGAGTTTCGACAGGGGATGCTTGCAGCCTATGTTGATCTCAAGAAGGCGTTTGACTCAGTGCATCGTGAGTCACTCTGGGATCTTCTGCGACTTCGAGGGATTCCTGCAAGGACTATTGGCTTGATAACTGGTCTGTATTCTGGGACTGAGAGTGCTGTGAAGTGTGGGCAGGTGTATCCGGCTTCTTCCTGTGAATACAGGAGTGAGGCAAGGGTGCGTCCTTGCCCCATCACTTTTCAACGCTTGTATGGACTGGGTATTGGACAAGGTTGTAGATCAAAGTGATTGTGGAGCATCCGTTGGCAACACCAAGATCACTGATCTTGTTTTTGCCGATGATGCAGTAATCTTTGCTGAGTCGCTGGAGGTCCTGGTGATGGCTCTCGAGGCGCTGCACGAGGAGGCAAAGCCTTTGGGACTTGAGGTCTCCTGGCTCAAGACCAAGGTCCAGGTGTTTGGAGACTTACTAGATGAACCAGTACAGTCTGTTCATGCGTGTGGCGAGGACATTGAGATCTTGGAAAGTTTTACATACCTTGGTAGCGCAGTCCATAATGACGGCGGGTCACGTCAAGAAGTCTTACGGCGGATTGGCATAGCCCACGGTGTTATGGACTCGCTCAGCGGGAGTATTTGGCGTTGTTGGTACCTGTCCAGGAGGACAAAGATCCGGATCTTCAAATCGCTTGTGATCCCTGTCTTACTCTATGGTTGTGAGACATGGACACTAAATAGTGACTTGAAGAGACGAATCAATGCCTTTGGTAATAAGTGTCTTCGCAGAATCATGGGGTATCGCTGGGATGATTACGTGTCAAATCAGCGATTGCACCGTGAGACTGAATCGAGGCCTATTACGTGCACAGTCCGTCAGCGCCAACTTCGGCTATATGGGCATGTGGCACGCTACCCTGAAACCGATCCTTCCCATCGGGTTGTATCTGTAAGAGACAATCCGGCGTGGAGGAGGCCAAGGGGGCGCCCACAAGGCTCGTGGCTGGGGCAAGTTGATGTTTCTTGTCGAGAGCTGCTTGGTATGGGAAAGGAGCCTGCATGGGAACTCGCGCGTGGTGACCCCCGGGAGTGGCGTAGTAGGGTGGGCGAGGCGACGCGCCCCCCGGCGTATGCCCCCAATGATTGATTGATTGAGAGTGATTTGTGGTTTTCTTCTTCGTATTACTGGATAACGACATAAAAATATTTTGGCTTATACTTGGAGCACAATGCATAGTCCATGGCCCGTAGCGAGAGTCATGATGAAGGTTGAGCGACGACCTTTGTTGACAGGAAGGGTACCATATAATGGATATTTTTCGGAACGAAGAGCAGCGACGAAGGTCGGCACGAAGACACGGTCACCTTCGTGTCCTCGACGACCGTCGTCGCTGCTCTTCGTTCCGATAAATATCCCTTTATGGTACCGTACCCTTCCTCAGTCGGGCCGCTGGAGCGGCCCGACGGTGAGCCTCTGAGCAAAATCCCAGAGGGCCTCCGTCGTACACTTCCGTAGGGCCGCCGGTAAGACATACGTTGGGCTTCCGTAAGCCCGCTGTCTTTGTGTTGTTTGCTGGGGGCCGCTTAACCAATGACAGCATTCGAAAATTAGCCAATGACAGGCTCGCATTTTTTTCTTTTAGCCAATCACTCACGCAAGTTTCGGGAGCCAATCAAAGGCTCTTAATTAAAACAAAGGTTCTACATTTGAATCGGGTAAAGTCGGTTACCGCTGATCAGTAAGCTAGTTGAAATGGAGTGCGTAGGACGCTCTGTTAATGAGGTCCGTATCATCCAATTATACTTTGACAAAGACATCAAGGCACTGAAAACGTTTCAAGAACACGGTGTTATACCAACAAAGAGGAAATGTGGTAAATGCAGGCGAGAGCTGTCTATTACCAAAAACGGTCGTGGTTTTCACTGCAATAAGCGAGGAAAAACCACCATCTTCCACCACTTCCTACGGGAAATCGCTCGTTGTTTCTCACCACCTCAGTAGGTAAGAGTGTTAAAGTAATCGTCCAGACCATTTCATCATTCCTGATTTAATGCAATCAAATTTGTAGCCATTAGCGAGTATATCAACAATATGTTGTCACTTTTTGCATCCAGTCAGCCGTTTTTAAATAATCCGCAATCAAAATCTGTAAATTCCCCGAGCTCTCAAAACGCTCCTCACGACAAGTAGACGACGCAGCACGGCTCGGTGATGTCACAGCAGGAAGGCTCCTCTTCTCGCGCTGATAACCACCACTACAACCTTATAGTCAGGAGGAAGAGAGAGAGAGAGAGAAGGAAGAAAGGAGGAAGAAGGAAGGAAGAAGAGAGAGAGAGAGAGAGAGAGAGAGAGAGAGAGAGAGAGAGAGAGAGAGAGAGAGAGAGAGAGGAGAGGGGAGAGAGAGAGAGAGAGAGAGGAGGAAGCAGGAAGGAAGAGAGAGAAGGAAGAAGGAAGGAAAAGAGAGAGAGAGGGGGTAAAAGGGAGGAAGAGAGAGAGAGAGGAGGAAGAAGAGGAAGAGAGAGAGAGGAGGAAGAAGGAAGGAAGAGAGAGAGAGAGAGAGAGAAGTAAGAAGGAAAGAGAGACAGTGGGTTAGAGTTGCCAACACACACACACATCTCTCTTTTGCTATTATCTCTTCATCTCACTCTCTCACAACGTAATATCTTGTCTCTTCTAGCAGTAATCCTTCCCTTAGTTATATAATCTGTCCATAGTCTATATCATAACCACCACTACAACCTTATAGTCAGGAGGAAGAGAGAGAGAGAAGGAAGAAAGCAGGAAGAGAAAGAGAGAGAGAGAGGAGGAAGAAGGTAGGAAGAGAGAGAAAGGAAGAAGAGAGGAAGAGAGAGAGAGAGGAGGAAGAAGGAAGGAAGAGAGAAGGAAGAAGGAAGGAAAAGAGAGAGGGGGAAGGGAGGAGAGAGAGAGGAGGAAGAAGGAAGGAAGAGAGAGAGAAGGAAGAAGGGAAGAGAGAGACAGGGGGTTAGAGTTGTCATGTTGGGAGACACACACACAGAGATCTCTCCTTTGCTATTATCTCTTCATCTCACTGTCTCTCACAACGTAATACCTTGTCTCTTCTAGCAGTAATCCTTACCTTAGTTATATAATCTGTCCATACTGTCTACATCTGTCCTATAACACGTAATAATAGTCAATACTACACTATGTGGCAAGGCGGTGGTGTGGCTAGGTGGCTTCTACTACTACTACTACTACTACTACTACTATTACCGCAATTACCACCACTACTATACTACTACTACTAAGCAACTACTATACTACTATTACTACTACTATACCACCACTACTATACTACTACTACTACTACTACCACCACCACTACTACTATTACCACTATTACTACCACTACTATACTACTACTACTACTATACACAGGTAGAAGACTTTTGTTTACATTGGAGTTCCTCCTGTGACGCCATCAATACTTTTCCTAGCCCTGTTGGAGGGAAGAAAAAAAAAATCGTGCACTTTTTACAAAAGTCTTGTGTTTTTACGGAAATAAGGCCTGGAAATCAATTATTTTTGGTGGATTAGGTGTTTTGAATGTACATTCAACATAATTAGGCAAAAAAAAAGGGTCTGGACGATTACTTTAAGATTAGGTTAGGTTAAGGATACTTAGCGGTTAAGGTTAGGTTAGGTTTCATTAAAACATGTAAGGTTAGGTTAGGTATATTTTGTGGTTAAGGTTAGGATAGATTTCATTTAAACCTATAAGGTTAGGTTAGGTATACTTTGTGTTTAAGGCTAGGTTAGGTTTCATTTAAAGCTATAAGATTAGGTTAGGTTTCCTTAAAACCTAGAACGCTTAGGTTAGGTTTCATTAAAACCTATTAGACTCTGACATATTTTTCCCGGCCAAGTTTTAGTGTTTTTTTCTGGTGGATACAGTGTTTTTAATGGAAACGATAGATACCATAAGATTCGGTGATTTTTTTTTTTTTTTTTTTTTAAACTATAATTTTGCACAAAATAAAACTATCTCCATTAGAAAAAGCACCTATTTTAGGCCAGGAAAAACTAGTCGGTGTCTCTGAAAACAACTGCGAAATCCTCGTCCATTATTACCATATTTTGTCATAAACGTCTTCTACTAACCTTCAAACCTCTTGGCAAGCTGTTACTTTGGTCAAAATCACGGACAAGAATGATCTAATAGGAATAAATAGGGTGCAACTCCGCCGTCGCCATCAGCGCAGTAAGAGACCGCGGGGCAAGCCCTCCCTCACGGATAGCACAGACAGTCTAAGTTAGGTTAAGGTTAGGATCACTTTAGTTTAAAATAAAGCTAAACTAAACCTAACCTTAACCTAACTGTGGAAATTTTATGTCACAAACATTTATTCAATTACAGTTCTTACCTTCTGATAACCCTTGTCTATCTCATCCCGACAAAATACCCAAGCCAGTACTAACTAAGATACTTATCGGTGGATAGGAGGGTTGATAGGGTAGGACGTTATTAAATACTGCATGCTCAGGCGATCGGAGTGGCCAGGCCGTGATCAGGCCGGCGGTGAAGGGCGGAAGCGGTGTGTTTGATTTGGGCATCAAGCGGGTTGTCACACAACACTGACGCGGCGGATGGAATCGCTGTGTTGATTGTAACACGTCCTATTGTTTAACACTTATGTCTACAAAAGTTTATATACAACTTCTTGATATAATCAGAGAAGATTAGAGAGATGCTGCTCTCACGGGAAAATTAAGTGTACTTTGCTTCTCGATATAATCAGAAAAGCCCAGTGAGAGATGTTATTAACGGGAGGGTCAGGAGCGTACTGACTTAAGTGATGTACAGTGACAGTAGACAATGGAACATTACTTAAGACAGGCGAACAATATTTTGGCACGTAGTGTATGCGGTACAGTGTTGGTCTCCATATTACATACAGGATGGATATGTAGCCTTGTTAGAATCAGTGCACAGAAGGATGACCAAAATGATACAAGGAATGTGTAAATTTAGTAATGAGATTTTTTGTTGCAAATTATTTAGTTTAAGAAGCTTACCAAACAACTGTGACATCAACCCTGAAGATATACACAAAGGTTTTTACCAAACACACATATTTATTGAAAATCACACATG
Organism: Chionoecetes opilio; assembly: GCA_016584305.1. Classification (NCBI taxonomy): domain Eukaryota; kingdom Metazoa; phylum Arthropoda; class Malacostraca; order Decapoda; family Majidae; genus Chionoecetes; species Chionoecetes opilio. Next base: position 10,023 of record JACEEZ010010187.1, on the reverse strand, counting down.
CACTGCCAATCCAACAACTGCTGGGGCCATTACTATCTTTTAGAATACAAGGGCACGGCTGCCACCCACCACACATGTAACACACTGCCCACCACCGCCATCTATTGCCACACAGCACACACTCCCACAGGCACGAATACAGCCACACTTGTCCACACAACACACAACTTCAAAAGTGGATCTTCATGTGGCTGGCAATATCACTCTTTGTCTTGAAACACTTGCTACAAATATCACACTTGAACTCCCGCAAGCCAGTGTGTCTAAAAGTGTGTACATTAAGATTAGAACTGTTAAAAAACTTTTTCCCACACTCTAGGCATTCATAATTCTTAACACCACTGTGTGTCAGGATATGTTGAGTGAGGTTAGACTTTGCAGTGAAGCTTTTCCCACACTCCAGACATTCATGATTTTTAATACCACTGTGTATCACGGTGTGTTTGTTGAGGTCAGATCTGGTATAAAACCTTTTCGCACACTCCAGACATTCATAATTTTTAACAGCACTGTGTGTCACGGTGTGTTTTTTGAGGTCAGAACTAGTATAAAACCTTTTCCCACACCCCAGGCATTCATAATTTTTAACACTACTGTGTGTCAGGGTGTGCTTGGTGAGGTCTGACTTTCTAGTGAATCTTCTCCCACACTCGAGACATTCATGATTTTTAACACCACTGTGTATCAGGGTGTGATTGGTGAGGGAAGCCTTTTGAGTGAATCTTTTCCCACACTCGAGACATTCATGATTTTTAACACCACTGTGTATCAGGGTGTGATTGGTGAGGGAAGCCTTTTGAGTGAATCTTTTCCCACACTCCAGACATTCATGATTTTTGACACCACTGTGTGTTACGGAATGTCTTTCAAGCCTGCTTTTGCGTTTAAATGTTTTGTCACAATGCTCACACTTCAGCTCACTGTCTGCCTTGTAGCCTGAGCTGCCTGCCTCCAGGTGATTCTTACCATCACACCTGTGCCTCCCCATACCTGAGGCAGACTGATCCTGCTGCTCCCGGCCACTCTTGCTCCTGCCCGGCCCCACAGCCTCCTTCGCAGCAATACTCTCGTCAGCACACACGACGGCCAGTCTTGCGGGAACTCTCGGGGATGCCGGAGCAAGCCGGGTCAGTGCCGAGCGGAGCAGCCGGCTTGGACTCTGACTTCAGCACCTGCAACAGTGGTGACAGTTAGGACACAGAGAAACACGTGCTGCCCTGACACTATGCTCCTGCCTGCGGGGCTCACACCCTGCTTCCTACATCACTCACACCACACTTGGTAAGGCCTCCTCTCCCTCCTCCTCTCTGGTTCCCTCATCATTCCTCATGGACAACACAGCCCCGTCCTCACACGTCCATGACCAATTCCTGCACTTCGGCACAAAACAAGATAAGATGCCTGGATGCTATCTGGCCAATGCCAACGTACCAACAGTGAGGTTATTGGCCAGGCTTGGGTCCAAGTACTTGGTACGTGGTTTTTGGACTTGGTACAAATAACGTAATTTAAAAAAGAAATAGGGAGTAACTGGTTCACAAATAGGGTGGTAAATGATTGGAATGGACTCAGTCATCAGGTGGTTAGTGCGAAGTCAATAAGGAGTTTTAAAAGGAGCCTAAACAGACAATTTTATGGATGGGGATGAAAGGTGGATGTAGGTAGTGTTAAGTAACAGGAACTACCACGTCTCAAGGCCTTTTGTAGCTTCCTTATTTTCTTATTTTGCCTTGTCTTTATGCTTTTATTTTATACTAGGACCAGAATTCCCTACACAATTGGGAGTATGGTTTCTGTTTACCTTATTGTATTCTAGGAACCTTTCTCGTTATGAGCTTCCATCGCAAATCATTACTTTTGGAGATATGACATGTTATTTATAGGGAGGAGAGAGACAAGTGTTTACGTGCGCCTCACTCTTCTTCCTCTTGTGACCTGCAGCGCCTGTTTCTTCCCTTGCCGCTGACACTTTTAAACTAATTGGCTTTAGTTAGGAGGTTAAAACGTGGGGGATTAGGTTAGGTTTGGGTAAAATTCGTCCTTTCCCGCCCTTATTAGTGGTTTTATTTTATCCAGACCTTCACAGATCCCTTCAGATACCTCTAAAACGTACTAATAAAAGTGGGGGTGAGCAAAATAAAAAATAAATTACTAACCTAACCTCAATATAACCTAGCCTAACCTGGTAAAATTATAGTCCTTTCCCGCCCTTAGCTCTCGTTAGGAGGTTTTTGGTAAGGTTATGTTAGGTTAGTAATATTAGTTTTTGGGGTCCAGGGCGGGGATAATGTTGGGGGGAAGGGGGCATCTCTCCCCCATTTTATAATTTCGTTTTAGAGGTATCTGAAGGGATCTGTGAAGGTCTGGTTAAAATAAAACCACTAATTAGGGCGGGAAAGGACGAGAATTTTACCCTAACCTATCCTAATCCCCGTTTTAACCTCCTAACTAAAGCCAATTCGTTGAAAAGTGTCAGCGGCAAGGGAACCATTCCAACCATTTTTTACTGAAAATCTTCCCCTTCACCCAACAAACTAGGGGACCTCGTCGGGAACAGGGGTTTTGGGTGGCGGAGACAAATAAAATTATATAGTCACTTCTTTACAAAAAAGGGGCCTAATGCAGGGAAAAAATCTTAACTAAACTAAACTAAACTAAAATAAACTAAACCTAACCCAACCTGGCGTATTAACCTCCAAACCTTTGCCTTTGGACTTTTTAGAATTTTTCAGGCACCTCAGACTTTGTATAGGCACTGTGGTATAAAAAGGCCTGACTGCACACTGGAACCTGTGCAGATATAAAGTGCAGTAAGTGTACTATATGCTGCTGTAATGGCATTCAGATCAGCTTCGAGCAGTGCTTATGCAGTTTAACGGAAGAAAAAAATATCAATACTATGGCAGTGGGAAGCGGAGTAAGGTTTGCGGGGCGGGCCGGGTGGTGCGGGGCGGGCCGAGATGGACGGGGCGCCCCTCCCGGCCCGCCCTGAAAGGTATAATAAGGTACACGGGTACCTGTAAAAAGTACACCTGTAAAAAAAAAAAAAAAAAAAATCGACAAAAACGAGTGCCAGATTCATTCAATACACATCAAAACTATTCAGGAAAACTAGTACTGTAAGTTTTGGCTTCGAAATCGGTGACAGACCGCTACCAAAATTTGGAATTACATATTTTACACTAGGACCAGAATTCCCTACACAATTGGGAGTATGGTTTCTGTTTACCTTATTGGATTCTAGGAAACATCTTCTCTATTAACATCGGTTGCAAATCGTTACTTTTGGAGATACACACAAACCTTGATTTCCCGGACCTCCATTTCCCGCATATCGGATTTGCCGGACAAAATCCGAGGTGCAGGAATATGTCAGAGTCCAAGATTTTTTTTTTTTTTTAACGTTGAAATGCCTGGTCAATCAATCATTGGGGGCATACGCCGGGGGGCGCGTCGCCTCGCCCACCCTACGACGCCACTCCCGGGGGTCACCACGCGCTCCTTTCACCACGGGGCTCCTTTCCCATACCAAGCAGCTCTCGACAAGAAACATTAACTTGCCCCAGCCACGAGCCTTGTGGGCGCCCCCTTGGCCTCCTCCACGCCGGATTGTCTCTTACAGATACAACCCGATGGGAAGGATCGGTTTCAGGGTAGCATGCCACATGCCCATATAGCCGAAGTTGGCGCTGACGGACTATGCAGGTAATAGGCCTAAATTCAGTCTCACGGTGCAATCGCTGATTTGACACGTAATCATCCCAGCGATACCCCATGATTCTGCGAAGACACTTATCACCAAAGGCATTGATTCGTCTCTTCAAGTCACTATTTAGTGTCCATGTCTCACAACCATAGAGTAAGACAGGGATCACAAGCGACTTGAAGATCCGGATCTTTGTCCTCCTGCACAGGTACCGACAACGCCAAATACTCCCACTGAGCGAGTCCATAACACCGTGGGCTATGCCAATCTGCCGTAAGGCTTCTTGACGTGACCCGCCGTCATTATGGACTGTGCTAAGTGTGCTGTTGGTTGAGTATGTAAAACTTTCCAAGATCTCAATGTCCTCGCCACACGCATGAACAGACTGTACTGCTTCATCTAGTAAGTCTCCAAACACCTGGACCTTGGTCTTGAGCCAGGAGACCTCAAGTCCCAAAGGCTTTGCCTCCTCGTGCAGCGTCTCGAGAGCCATCACCAGGACCTCCAGCGACTCAGCAAAGATTACTGCATCATCGGCAAAAACAAGATCAGTGATCTTGGTGTTGCCGACGGATGCTCCACAATCACTTTGATCTACAACCTTGTCCAATACCCAGTCCATACAAGCGTTGAAAAGTGATGGGGCAAGGACGCACCCTTGCCTCACTCCTGTATTCACAGGAAAGAAGCTGGATACACCTGCCCCACACTTCACAGCACTCTCAGTCCCAGAATACAGACCAGTTATCAAACCAATAGTCCTTGCAGGAATCCCTCAAAGTCGCAGAAGATCCCAGAGTGACTCACGATGCACTGAGTCAAACGCCTTCTTGAGATCAACATAGGCTGCAAGCATCCCCTGTCGAAACTCACGTCGGCGTTCCACCAGGACACGAAGCGCTAGGATACGGTCCGTTGTTGACTTACCAGGCGTTGTTGACTTACCCAGACTGCTGAGGTCTCTGATGCTTCACCAGATGACTGCGAATTCGTGTCAGCAATAGATGGGCAAGCACCTTGCCTGGTACGCTGAGCAGTGTAATACCGGGGTAATTGTTGCAGTCCTGACGGTCCCCTTTCTCTTTCCAGATAGGGACGACCAGCCCCCTTTTCCAGTCAGGAGGAATGGTACCTGATTGCCACACGGCAGTCAGGACAGCATGCAACCTGCGGATCATGGCCTCACCCCCAGCTTTGAGGAGCTCCGCACTGATATTACAAACACCAGCTGCCTTTCCACCCTTCAACTTTGCTACAGCCTCTCTGACTTCGTCAAGAGAGGGTGCGCTTTCGTCAATGGGAGGATCGGCATCCACTGCCTGCAACCCAGTGGTGTGAAGCTGCTCAGTTGGAGGGTCCACCGTGAACAACTGCCCAAAGTACTCAGCCCAACGAGCCATCTGCCCATCCATGTCCGAAACGAGGCGCCCATCTGCTGTTCGAATAGCACTCGCCCGAGAAGGAGACTTGGAACGGAGCTTCTTCAGGGCTCGGTAGGCGGGTCAGGGGTCATTAGCATTCAAATGACCCTCGACATCCTCAGCGAGACTCCTGACATACCTCTGCATGGTATGCCTGGTGCTGGTCGTAAATTGACAAAGTTGTCCGGCGGTCCGAGCGTCTCCTGTCACCCCTGGTCAGTGTCCGCGCCTCCTGCCAGGTGGCAGCATGCTCAGCGGTCGTATTGTTTACATTTGGGCACACGACACTCACGGTTGACCTGCACCGCCTCCGTCATTCCCCTGACTCCCACTGCCCCTGGTGCAGGAACGTCTCTTGAGACTATTGAACACTTTCTGCTGCCTCCCGCCAGGTGGCAGCATGCTCAGTGGACATATTGTTTACATTTGGACACACGACACTCACGGTTCACCTGCACTGCCTCCGTTAGTCTCCTGACCCCCACTGCCCCTGGTGCAGGAACGTCTCTTGAGACTATTGAACACTTTCTGCTGCCTCCCGCCAGGTGGCAGCATGCTCAGCGGACGTAAAAGTCCGCGGCGGGGTAGTTGATATTGGCTGTTGCCGGAAAGTAAATACTAGAGTAGGATAAACGTCCGGGGGTGGGTAATGGCATCGGACTTTTTTTTTGGGGGGGGGGGGGGGGATAATTCCTGGACTGTTGCGATTCCCGGACATTTGCGGTTCCCGGACCAGTGCTCCCCCCTATTAGTCCGGGAAATCGAGGTTTGTGTGTATATGTTGTTTATAGGGAGGCGATAGACTAAGTGTTTATGTGCGTTTCACTCTTCTTCATCTTGTGACTGTCATGCTCGAACTCTGCACAAGTAAAGATTCGAGGTGTTAGTTAAATGGTTTGAAGTGGCTGGTGAAGCCGTGACGGAGTTTTAGTCAAGGCACTGGGTAGGCAGGGTAGTGAGTCGCGCAGTAACTCAGGTGTGAGGCAGCGTGGCTCTCGGGAACCCAGGTGTTTCGCCTATATGGCTAAAGGTATGTTAGTTTATTTGTGTACTAGTCTATTTACGTAGTGTCAAAAAGTGTTTGTGTTTGTTTATAATATGTTTCTGGAACTAGGTGTACCTACCGGTGAACATTTGTATGGAGGGATTAGAAGTCTCTACTTGTCTGTTCAGTGTGTATGGAAAGTGTTTGATTAATACTATATATTTAATGGGTTGTGTCATTGGTGTTCATTTTAAGGAATTGTTGGTTGAGTGATATCAAGAGAATTATACAGGGCACTTCATGCATTTACACAAGTGTTGGGTAAATGTGTTACAGGAGTTGTTGTGAAGCGAGGGTGACAGGCCGTGGTGTGCAGAGTGCTAGCTACGAGCCCAAGTCAGACGCCAGAGTGTGGCTTCTCGCAAGTGGAACGTGGGGTGCCAGCTTCACAAGGAGTAATTACTAGTTCTCGTGTTCAATAACACCAAACGAGAAAAGTAGAGTTGGTGTTAAGCACGAGAAACAAGTGTTGGGTTGCTGATACAAGGGTGTGGTAATGGTTGTTCGTTACAAAGGATGTGAAAGAGTTGACGCTGTGAATGTATATGTCTAATTTGTGAATTATATGAACACTCTTGGCAGCAGTTCTTTTATGATCCCCATTGTTGTGCGGCACGGTTCACCAGAATAAGCAGTTACTTAAGTAGTTGTCTCCATGTGGTTCGAATGGTTTCCGCAAGGACATTCCATTGATTCCCTACACTCGACAGTGACCTGCATCGCCAATATTCTTCCCTTGCCGGGGACACTTTTTAATGAGGATTTGGCTTTAGTTTGAGGTTAAAACGTGAGGTTAGGTTAGCGAGTCTAAAGGTGGGGTTAGGTTAGTAAATTTTCATATCTCCTATAGGTGTATATCCAATGCGGCCACGGGCCCCATGCGGCCGCCTACGGCAATATAAGTAACTTTTAGGGGGTTATAGTGAGGTTAGGTTAGTAACTTTTAGGGGGTTATGTTAGGGTTAGGTTAGTAACTTTTAGGGGTTATAGTGAGGTTAGGTTAGTAACTTTTAGGGGTTATAGTGAGGTTAGGTTAGTAACTTTTAGGGTTATAGTGAGGTTAGGTTAGTAACTTATAGTGAGGTTAGGTTAGTAACTTTTAGGGGTTATAGTGAGGTTAGGTTAGTAACTTATAGTGATGTTAGGTTAGTAGCTTTTAGAGTTATAGTGAGGTTAGGTTAGTAATTTTTAGGGGTTATAGTGAGGTTAGGTTAGTAACTTATGACATATCTTATGTTTAACATATAGTTATATATGTTAAACATAACGTACAATAAACATATACGTATAACAATAGTTTGCTCCGCGCGACTGCCCTCTATATATGTGGATCATACGGTTTACGGTCATTTCGCCCACATGTCAGTTCACCCACAAGTCAGTTCGCCCAAATGTAGTTTGTTCGCCCACAAGTATTATTCAACAATGCACAAATCATGTAGTAAAACTTTATTAAAACCCAAGAGAAACATACAAAGAATAAAATGTATGAAAACTAATGTCATAATTCTAGATGTAAAATAAAAAAAACTGAGCAATGACTGAGCATTCATGTAAAATGCATGTAATTAAAATTATTATCAGTTTACTGGTCCATTTAAATATGAGCAAACTTTGAGAAGTTGTAATGAGGATCTCTCACCCCTCATATATTCATCCCAAAGAATGAACTATTTATTTGCAGTTCCCTGTATCGTCTTCGTTGGATTCTTCGGAGCTTTCTTTCCGACACCAGCCTTATCTGTAATCATGTTAATTTAGCCTCTTTATGCAGAAGGCTTACCAAAAGATAGAATTGGAGGCTACTTCTACCTGCTGCACGTTTATTTAATCGGTTGTGCCACCCTTCATTATTTGTGCGTACAGACTTGCGAAGAACACTGTGACGCCACCATCACACCCCACGCCAAGTCGAGCTATGGAATTGTCCCGCAGTTGGGAGCGAACTCTTGTAAAATACAGACGACAAATCTTTGGGCAAGTGCTAAGCATTCAGAGAGAAGTGACTGTACTTAGAAACGACAGAGAGTGTGACTGAGAACTTATTTGATAATTCTGACTTTGTTAATTTTGGAGATTTCTATCTTTTGTAATAAAAGAAGAAAATGATAGACATAATAATTATCCCATGAACCCAACTAACCACTCGAGCCACTTAGTGAACTTACTACAACCCCCAACCTACATTTGACGCCAACTCTAACTTGGCATTGCACAGTAAAGGAGTAAGGAGTAAAGAGATAACTTGTAACACGGGCATTTTTTATTGAACAGCGATCTGTGTCATTTTGTCTATTCGGTTATAATGGACGAGAGTTTCGCGGTCGTTTTCAGAGACACCAACATTTTTTTCTTGGCCTAAAATAGGTGCTTGTTCTAATGGTGCTTGTTTTATTTTGCGCAAACCAAAAAAAAAAAAAAAAAAAAAAAAAAAATGAAACCTAACCTAACCTTATGTTTTAATGAAACCTAACCTAACCTTAAAGGTTTTAATGAAACCTAACCTAACCTTACAGGTTTTATTGAAACCTAACCTAACCTTAACCACAAAATATACATTTTTTTTTGCGCAAAATAAAACAATCTCCATTAGAACAAGCACCTATTGTAGACCAAGAAAAAATAGTCGGTGTCTCTGAAAACGACCGCGAAACTCTCGTCCATTATAACCGAGGAGACAAAATGACACAGATCGCTGTTCAATATAAAATGCCCGTTACAAGTTATCTCTTAATATCGATATTTGATAAACTATGATACAACTACGCCTAATGTCATGTATATATCCTCTTTTTAGACACTATTAAAACCCCTTTGGCCCTCTATTCGCCGGTGTTTCCTGCTCAGATCCGGTCCGATCCGGTGTTTGTATGGACCGGGTGGCGACCTATTCTTTCCTACTAAAAACATTTTCTATCTCCGAAAGTAGTGATCTGCGACGGAAACTCATAAGAGAATGTTTCTTAGAATCCATTAAGGTAAACAGAAACCACACTCCCAATTGTGTAGAGAATTCTGGTCCTCGAGTAAAAATTTACCCGAAAATTTCCCACCACAACAATTCTGATTAACTACAGTATAAAAAATAAAAAATTTGATTCAACATTCATTTTGGCGCCGCCGTATCTTTACCAGCGGAACACGCCCGCCGTACCTCTAGCCGCGGCGTAAAGATAAAACCTACAGTCCTACATGTAATTCACACCGTAAATATAACACAAGCCTTGGTTGTTATCAAACTTAAAACTCCACCAGGCGAGGGGTACTGATGTTAGGGTAACTGTTACGTACATACAGACACACACACACACACACACACACACGACTATATGGATGAATAACTGAATAACCTTGACTGACCGCTGAATAAGTTGGTGTTGTTGAAGGGCAGTGATACTCGCCCTGGTGTACAGCTGTGAATTAATCACAGTGGCGAGAGTTGATGAGTAGGACCTCGGGAAGGCACAGGTGAGGCTGATGACGGCGGGGCGTCGTGATGGGTGGACGGCAGCGGCGACCAGCAGGGTGGCCAGGTCAAAGGTTGTTGTTGTTGGGAGTTTGAAGGGGCCGTGTAGGCTGTGGTGCCACAGCCTCTAGTGCCCCGAAGGTGCAGTATGCAGATGGGTTAGAGGTTAGATCCTGTGCAGTTGGCCCGATTTGTGTAGGAAGGTCCTGGTGTGTTTGAGAATTTTGAAGGCAAGCCGGGGTCTGGAGAGCCACCCAGGAGGTCAGCTAGAGTTGGCCTGCGGAGGGGAGTGGGGTAGTGATTGAGAGTGCCGTGCGATGAGTGGTGCGAGAATTCAGGAGGAGTGTTCAGGTGTGTCGGGTATGGGGCACCGGGGCATGCACGT
>JACEEZ010010185.1:0-22570 GCA_016584305.1 Chionoecetes opilio | reverse complement strand
GTTTTAGGTATTTAAAGCGTAATAATTCGTGATCTCCCTGTGGGGGGTTCTGGCTTAATACCTTGCAAACTTTGGGTTAAAGAAGCTATAGCTGTTGATGGAATATGAGCACACTCCAGTAATCCCTCATATTCAATTACTTTATCGAGATATCTTTGACATTCGTGTTCATGATTGATAACACATATCTGAATAATTTCTTTAACCTCAGCTTGTCTTAATTTAACTTCATATATGCAGTAAGCCGTCTCATATTTTTCCCATTTAGTTTTTAGCATTAGCAGCCCTGAGTTTAAACTATTATAGTCTATAGGGTTAGTCCCAGCTGCTTCATCACACGTATTATATAATCGTGTCAGCCAACCTAATTTAGCAGCTAATGATTTAGTCCCTTCCATCATGATTTTAATTGATTAACTCAAATTAAATATTAAATGCAAGATTACGTTACAAAAATCATTGTTAGTTGATAATTAATTATATTATAAGTGCAGGAAGCGCTGTTGGCTGGCCTAACAAGGCGCATAACCAGGCCTATGGCCAACCCCCACTTTAGTTATTACAACTAACTAGTACGTAACCTCTGATGCTATCTACTACCACAGGGTGATGGCATATGGTAGTTGAACAGCCGGGTCATTCTTGACGCTTCGAAGCACCCCGCCTCCAGCCTCATAACCAGCGGTTGTGGTAGGCTCATAGTTATACTTCACAATTAACAACCACTTTGAATCACATGATCAACAATACTCCTCTACTCTGGGCACCAATTTTTGGTGATTTATATAACAAACTTGTTTAATCTGAGCTTCTTACCTATTCAATCAAACCCATGGCTATCACCCGACACATTATCCCAGCTAATCAACTAACTAGGATACTTATCGGTGGATAGTGGGTTGAATTATGGCTGTAGGTTTTGATTAATACTGCAATGATTTTGTGATCCGATGTGGTCGCCGGGATCTAGGACGCCCTTGAATGACAAGAGCGGAGGTGGAGGCGTAATCGTGGGCGTCAAGTGGTTATCACATCAAGTAACTTGACGCGCAATTGCTATCAGTGTTGTATTCTAACACGGTCCTATTGGTTTTATCACTTATATATGTACAACATTAACGTATGTACAAATCTCTTCTTTTTAATAGGAGAAAAGATGTTAATCCCATGAGGGCTGGAATGATACTTGTAGACAAGCGCGTCTATTAACAATTGATGTTATCTTCACGGAGGGTCTGGGTGTAATGATTCTCCGATGTGGGCGAGACCCCCGCTACCAATACCTATGACACGTGTATCATGTCAGGTGGCCTAGAATCTAATGGGCGGTGGCCAATGACCGCGCTTAAAAATCAAGGTGCTAATTATTTAAGTGCAATGCTTATTAACCACTGGGAATATTAATTTATCCTATCCCAGTACTAATCATTTACTTAAATTACCTTAATTATTACCCATTACCATTACAATTATATATATATATATATATCCCTATACGCGCCCTCCTATTATGAGCGGAAAATACCTCCCACTAGGGGGGGGGGGAAACAAACTACCACTCTACCAATTATGAGAGGGTGTTTAGTGGATAATTTCCACAAAGTTGGATCCTAAGAAGTCCCTATTTCAGCCAATTCACAATGACATGGTACTTCAAGATATTCCTTAGAAATTACAGATTAGACAAAATTTAATCCTATAACAGTGAAATGGTTTGGCAATAACAGAACTCTTGCAATGTGAGGTAAGGGTCAGTTGGTTATTCTTTTTTGACTTATTATTGTTATTCCTTCAATATCATCTTATTCCTCCTCCTCCTCCTCCTCCTCTTTTTGACTTCCTTCAACCACACAACCAAACCACACCACCACCACACACTACCAGTACCACTACTTCCAATCTATATAACCATAGGGGAAGGCATACTACCACCACCACTAACACCACCACTTCTACCACTACCACCACCACCACCAACACCACCACCACTTCTACCACTACCACCAACACCACCACTACCACCACCACTTCTACCACTACCACCACCACTTCTACCACTACCACCACCACCACCACCACTTTTACCACTACCACCACCACTACCACCACCACCACTTCTACCACTACCACCACCACCAACAACAACAACACCACTACTACCCCACCACCACCACCACCACCACCACCACCACTACCCCCACACCACCACACACACCACTACCCACCACCACCACCACCACCACTACCACCACCACCCACCACCACCACCACTAACCACCACCACACACACCACCACCACCACAACCACCACCACTTCTACCACTACCACCACCACCACCACCACCACCACTTCTACCAATACCACCACTACCACCACCACCACCACTACCACCACCACCACCACCACCACCACCAACACCACCACTTCTACACCACCACCACCACACTACCACCACACCACACTACCACCACTACCACCACTACCACCAACACTACCACCACTACCACCACACACCAACCACCACCACCATCACCACCACAACTACCACCACCACCACCACTACCACCACCACCACTACACCACCACCCCACCAACCCACCACACCACCACTCACCACCACCACCACCACACCACCACCACTACCACCGCTACCACCAACACCACCCTGCTACCAATACCACCACCACCACCACCACCACCACCACCACACCAACACCACCACTTCTACCACCAACACCACCACCAACACCACCACCACCACTAGCACCACCACCACCACCACTACCACCACTACCACCACTTCTACCAATACCACCAATACCATCACCACCACCACCCCCAACACCACCACCACTTCTACCACCACCACCACCACCACCACCAACACCACCACTGCCACCACTACTACCAACACCACCACTTCTACCAATACCACCACTACCATCACCACCACCACTACCACCACCACCACCACCACCAACACCACCACTTCTACCACCACCACCACTACCACCACCAACAAAAACAACACCACCACCACTACCACCAACACCACCACTTCTACCAATACCAACAACACCACCACCACTACCACCAACACCACCACTTCTACCAATCAATACCACCACTACCACCACCACCAACACCACCACTTCTACCACCACCACCACCAACACCACCACTTCTACCACCACCACAACCACCACCACTTCTACCACTACCACTACCACCACCACCACAACTACCACTACCACCACCACCAACACCAACACTTCTATCATTTACAGTATGTGATGGTTGTAGTAGGTCCCCCCTCCCCCTTTATAAAGCTACAGGCAATGACTATATATACATGATAGGAAAGTGACTGCTGCGACCAATAGAAAAGTAGGTGACCAAAATACGTGTTGGCACCTGCCCTGGCCGCCTCCCACGCCCTCTATAATCGTAGCGCATAACTATATTTAACCGGGGGACTTTTAATGGGTATCTGTTGTAAATCTTTTTAATGGGTATTTATTGTAAATCTTAAGTACCCGCTCATGACAGTTCAAGCTACATTGTTTCGGTCAGCCTGATGTTATTTATTACCAATGCTTACCTTTTCTAACATATTTCTCCTAGTACATATGGTCAATAATGGGAGTAAAACCTTCTATTAATCCCACATTAAACTACGCATTGGATATGTAACTGATATTTGGCCATAATTTACCACTTGACAGCATTATGCATGTGTTCTCACCTCCGGATGTTATATTTGTTAATCACTGTTGCCTGTTCTGATCGTGCATCATCCTGTAATTGGTTGATTATTAACAAGGTTATGATTATGTTTTAGGTAGTAGCTCCCTTACATGTATTGATTACATTTCTTTACTTTAATTCTCCTGATATATGTTTTCTTCCATGTATACCTGAATGATGTAATATATCATAAATAATTAAACCAACTAAGATTGGCACATATTTATTCAATGTATTGCAATTTACAGCATTACTAAACACAAGATATTTTCAATTAGCAGTAACTAAGTAAGATTTCCAATGACGAAATTGCATGACAGATGCAGGAACATCACAGCACATGAGGGGTTAGAGTGGGACATCACAGCACGTGAGGGGTTAGAGAGGGACATCACAGCACGTGAGGGGTTAGAGAGGGACATCACAGCAAGTGAGGGGTTAGAGTGAGACATCACAGCACGTGAGGGGTTAGAGCGGGACATCACAGCACGTGAGGGGTTAGAGTGGGACATAACAGCACATGAGGAGTTAGAGAGGGACATCAAAGCACGTGAGGGGTTAGATAGGGACATCACAGCACGTGAGGGGTTAGAGTGGGACATAACAGCACATGGGGGGTTAGAGAGGGACATCACAGCACGTGAGGGGTTAGAGTGGGACATAACAGCACATGAGGGGTTAGAGAGGGACATCACAGTACGTGAGGGGTTAGAGTGGGACATCACAGCACATGAGTGGTTAGGGAGGGACATCACAGTACGTGAGGGGTTAGAGTGGGACATCACAGCACATGAGGGTTAGAGTGGGACATCACAACACGTGAGGGGTTAGAGAAGGACATCACAGCACATGAGAGGTTAGAGTGGGACATCACAGCACGTGAGGGGTTAGAGTGGGACATCACAGCACATGAGGGGTTAGAGTGGGACATCACCAGCACGTGAGGGGTTAGAGTGGGACATCACAGCACATGAGGGGTTAGAGTGGGACATCACAGCACGTGAGGGGTTAGAGAGGGACATCACAGCACGTGAGGGGTTAGAGAGGGACATCACAGCACATGAGGGGTTAGAGTGGGACATCACAGCACAGTGAGGGGCTAGAGAGGGGACATCACAGCACATGAGGGGTTAGAGTGGGACATCACAGCACGTGAGGGGTTAGAGAGGGACATCACAGCACGTGAGGGGTTAGAGAGGGACATCACAAGCACGTGAGGGGTTAGAGTGGGACATCACAGCACATGAGGGGTTAGAGTGGGACATAACAAAACGTGAGGGGTTAGAGAGGGACATCATAGCACATGAGGGGTTAGAGTGGGACATCACAGCACATGAGGGGTTAGAGTGGGACATCACAGTAAGTGAGGGGTTAGAGTCGGACATCACAGCATGTGAGGGGTTAGAGTGGGACATCACAGCACATGAGGGGTTAGAGAGGGACATCACAGCACGTGAGGGGTTAGAGAGGGACATCACAGCATGTGAGGGTTAGAGAGGGACATCACAGCACGTGAGGGGTTAGAGAGGGACATCACAGCACGTGAGGGGTTAGAGAGGGACATCACAGCACGTGAGGGGTTAGAGTGGGGACATCACAGCACATGAGGGGTTAGAGTGGGACATCACAACACGTGAGGGGTTAGAGTGGGACATCACAGCACGTGAGGGGTTAGAGTGGTACATCACAGCACGTGAGGGGTTAGAGAGGGACATCACAGCACGTGAAGGGTTAGAGTGGGACATCACAGCACGTGAGGGGTTTAAGAGGGGACATCACAGCACATGAGGGGTTAGAGTGGGACAATCACAAACACGTGAGGGGTTAGAGGGGACATCACTGCACGTGAGGGTGTTAGAGTGGGACATCACAGCACGTGAGGGGTTAGAGAGGGACATTACAGCACGTGAGGGGCTAGAGTGGGACATCACAGCATATGAGGGGTTAGAGTGGGACATCACAACACGTGAGGGGTTAGAGAGGGACATCACAGCACATGAGGGGTTAGAGTCCTCTCTAACCATATCCCTTAGTGTCTCAGAAAACTCTCAGATACACAAGAGAGTAGCTGCAGCCTGCACTCTAAACACAATTCCTCTTACTACTCACATTACACTACATGCACTTTAATTCTCCTGATATATGTTTTCTTCCATGTATACCTGAATGATGTAATATATCATAAATAATTAAACCAACTAAGATTGGCACATATTTATTCAATGTATTGCAATTTACAGCATACTAAACACAAGATATTTTCAATTAGCAGTAACTAAGTAAGATTTCCAATGACGAAATTGCATGACAGATGCAGGAACATCACAGCACATGAGGGGTTAGAGTGGGACATCACAGCACGTGAGGGGTTAGAGAGGGACATCACAGCACGTGAGGGGTTAGAGAGGGACATCACAGCAAGTGAGGGGTTAGAGTGAGACATCACAGCACGTGAGGGGTTAGAGAGGGACATCACAGCACGTGAGGGGTTAGAGTGGGACATAACAGCACATGAGGAGTTAGAGAGGGACATCAAAGCACGTGAGGGGTTAGATAGGGACATCACAGCACGTGAGGGGTTAGAGTGGGACATAACAGCACATGGGGGGTTAGAGAGGGACATCACAGCACGTGAGGGGTTAGAGTGGGACATAACAGCACATGAGGGGTTAGAGAGGGACATCACAGTACGTGAGGGGTTAGAGTGGGACATCACAGCACATGAGTGGTTAGGGAGGGACATCACAGTACGTGAGGGGTTAGAGTGGGACATCACAGCACATGAGGGGTTAGAGTGGGACATCACAACACGTGAGGGGTTAGAGAAGGACATCACAGCACATGAGAGGTTAGAGTGGGACATCACAGCACGTGAGGGGTTAGAGTGGGACATCACAGCACATGAGGGGTTAGAGTGGGACATCACAGCACGTGAGGGGTTAGAGTGGGACATCACAGCACATGAGGGGTTAGAGTGGGACATCACAGCACGTGAGGGGTTAGAGAGGGACATCACAGCACGTGAGGGGTTAGAGAGGGACATCACAGCACATGAGGGGTTAGAGTGGGACATCACAGCAAGTGAGGGGCTAGAGAGGGACATCACAGCACATGAGGGGTTAGAGTGGGACATCACAGCACGTGAGGGGTTAGAGAGGACATCACAGCACGTGAGGGGTTAGAGAGGGACATCACAGCACGTGAGGGGTTAGAGTGGGACATCACAGCACATGAGGGGTTAGAGTGGGACATAACAAAACGTGAGGGGTTAGAGAGGGACATCATAGCACATGAGGGGTTAGAGTGGGACATCACAGCACATGAGGGGTTAGAGTGGGACATCACAGTAAGTGAGGGGTTAGAGTCGGACATCACAGCATGTGAGGGGTTAGAGTGGGACATCACAGCACATGAGGGGTTAGAGAGGGACATCACAGCACGTGAGGGGTTAGAGAGGGACATCACAGCATGTGAGGGGTTAGAGAGGGACATCACAGCACGTGAGGGGTTAGAGAGGGACATCACAGCACGTGAGGGGTTAGAGAGGGACATCACAGCACGTGAGGGGTTAGAGTGGGACATCACAGCACATGAGGGGTTAGAGTGGGACATCACAACACGTGAGGGGTTAGAGTGGGACATCACAGCACGTGAGGGGTTAGAGTGGGACATCACAGCACGTGAGGGGTTAGAGAGGGACATCACAGCACGTGAAGGGTTAGAGTGGGACATCACAGCACGTGAGGGGTTAGAGAGGGACATCACAGCACATGAGGGGTTAGAGTGGGACATCACAACACGTGAGGGGTTAGAGTGGGACATCACTGCACGTGAGGGGTTAGAGTGGGACATCACAGCACGTGAGGGGTTAGAGAGGGACATTACAGCACGTGAGGGGCTAGAGTGGGACATCACAGCATATGAGGGATTAGAGTGGGACATCACAACACGTGAGGGGTTAGAGAGGGACATCACAGCACATGAGGGGTTAGAGTCCTCTCTAACCATATCCCTTAGTGTCTCAGATACACAAGAGAGTAGCTGCAGCCTGCACTCTAAACACAATTCCTCTTACTACTCACATTACACTACATGCACTTACATCCCTTCACTATCTTCACTAAAAATTTCATTATGGCGACCATTCACCCAGCCTCGGAGTCCCTTACTGGGGAGGGGACCATAAATATCCCCAGGTCGGACCGTCTCAAAGATGTCGACCCGAGGTGTATTGATACTTCTTCTAGCCTTCTCTCCTTAAACTTCTGCAACATTCGCGGCCTTAGATCTAACTTTCTCTCTGTCGAACATCTTCTCTCCTCCTCTAAACCTCATCTTCTTTTCCTCACCGAAACTCAGTTGGCTATGAGCACTGACAGCAGACCTTTTCCTGTCTCCTCTTACTGTCTCTATTCTAATTTTAAATCCAAAGCTGGCTGTTGCGTATATGTGCGCAATGAAATCACTTGCTCTCGTGCCCACGCCCTTGAATCTTCCGAATTTTCTACCATCTGGCTTCGACTTCAATGTCACTCTCTTACTAAATTTATCTGTGCTGTATATCTCTCACCTAACTCCTCTGACTATGTAAAATTCTTCGACTACTTAACATCAATAGTGGAGCACATCTCATCTCATTTTCCTTTAGCTGAAATTTCCATTCTTGGGGACTTTAATGTTCACCACCAGCTTTGGCTATCATCTTCTTTCACTGACCAACCTGGTGAACAAGCCTATAACTTTTCTATCCTCCAAGACCTAGAGCAGCTGGTGCAGCACCCTACCCGTATTCCTGACCGCCTTGGAGACACGCCCAACATTCTTGATCTTTTCCTAACTACTAACCCTTCTGCTTACTCTGTGAAACTATTCTCTCCGTTGGGTTCCTCCGATCACAATCTTATTTTTGTAACCTGTCCTATCGCTCCGGTACCGTCTCGGGACCCACCTTAGCGGAGGTGCTTCTGGCACTTCAACTCAGCTAAGTGGGAAGACCTAAGGCAATACTACTCTGATTTTCCATGGCATGATTACTGCTTCCATGTCAAAGACCCATCTCTTTGTGCAGAGCGCATACCTGAGGCCTTAGTCTCTGGCATGGAGGCGTACATTCCACATACTTTCTCTAATCCTAAAGCCCGTCAACCTTGGTTTAACTCAGCTTGTTCTCATGCTGTCCGAGATAGAGAGGTGGCTCACAAACGGTACCGTAAG
Source organism: Chionoecetes opilio (assembly GCA_016584305.1). Taxonomy (NCBI): domain Eukaryota; kingdom Metazoa; phylum Arthropoda; class Malacostraca; order Decapoda; family Majidae; genus Chionoecetes; species Chionoecetes opilio. The sequence continues at coordinate 13,608 of JACEEZ010010185.1, read as the reverse complement.
CATCCATCTCCTGAAACTCATGCCCTCTATATTTCTGCCCGTAATCATGCCAAATCTTTACTTCAACTTACCAAAAACTCTTTCATTCATAGAAAATGTCAAAATCTTTCTGAATCAAATTCCTCTCGTGACTTCTGGCATCTAGCTAATAACATCTCAAACAATTTTTCTTCTGCATCTTTCCCTCCTATGCTTCACCCAGATGGCTCCACAGCTGTCTCATCTACTTCTAAAGCTGAACTCTTCGCTCAAACATTTGCTAAAAATTCCACTCTGGCTGATGAAGGGCTTGTTTCTCCTTTTCCTCCACCCTCTGACTATATTATATATTATGCCTGTCATTAAGATCCTTCGGAATGATGTTTTCTTTGCCCTTTCTGGCCTAGATCCTCGGAAGGCTTACGGTCCTGACGGAGTCCCTCCTATTGTTCTCAAAAACTGTGCTTCTGTGCTTGCACCTTGCCTGGTCAAATTTTTCCGTCTTTGTCTATCTACTTCCACCTTTCCTTCTTGCTGGACGTTTGCTCACATCCAACCTGTTCCTGAGAAGGGTGACCGTTCTAATCCTTCAAACTACCGTCCTATAGCTTTGGCTTCCTGCCTTTCTAAAGTTTTTGAATCTATACTTAATAAGAAGATTCTTAAGCATCTATCTGCTCACAATCTTCTTTCTGATCGTCAGTACGGTTTCCGTAAAGGGCGATCTACTGGCGATCTTCTAGCTTTCCTAACTGAATCATGGTCATCCTCCTCTACGGGTTTCGGTGAAACTTTTGCTGTTGCCCTTGACACATCAAAAGCCTTTGATAGAGTCTGGCACAAATCTTAAATTTCCAAACTACTCTCATTCGGTTTCTATCATTCTCTCTGTACCTTCATTTTAAGTTTCCCTTCAAACCGTTCTATTGCAGCTACTGCAGACGGACATTGTTCTTCTCCTAAATCTATCAATAGTGGTGTTCCCCAGGGATCTGTCCTATCACCCACTCTCTTTCTATTATTTATTAATGATCTTCTAAGTCTAACTCAAAGCCCTATCCACTCCTACGCTGATGATTCTACCCTGCATTTTTCAACGTCGTTTATTAGACGTCCAACTCAACAGGAACTAAGTGATTCACGGAGAGATGCCACCAAGCGCCTAACTTCTGATCTTTCTATAATTTCTGATTGGGGCAAAGCAAACCTTGTTTTGTTCAATGCCTCAAAAACCCGATTACTTCACCTATCTACTCGACAAAACCTACCAGATAACTATCCCCTCTTCTTCAATGACACTCAACTGTCTCCTTCTTCTACAATGAACATTCTAGGACTATCCTTTACTAAAAATCTCAACTGGAAATTTCACATCTCATCTCTTGCTAAATCAGCTTCTAAGAAGTTAGGTGTGCTGTGGCGTCTGCGTCCTTTTTTATTCTACCTCCCAATTGTTTGGTCTCTACAGGGGCCTTATCCGCCCATGTATGGAGTATGTCTCACATGTTTGGGGAGGATCCACTCATACAGCTCTCCTAAACAGGGTTGAGTCAAAAGCTTTTCGTCTCATCAACTCCTCTCCTCTGACTGACTGTATTCAATCTTTAAATCACCGCCGCAATGTTGCTTCTCCTGCTCTCTTCTACCGTTATTTTCATGCTCACTGCTCTTCTGAACTTGCTAACTGCATGCCTCCTCCACTCCCGCGGCCTCGCTGCACAAGACTTTCTACTCATTCTCATCCCTATTTTGTCCATCTTCCTAATGCAAGAGTTAATCAGTATCTTTACTCTTTCATCCCTTTCACTGGTTTACTCTAGAACTCTCTTCCTGTTTCTATTTTTCCACTTTCCTATGATTTAAATCTTTTCAAAAGAAGAGTAACAAGACACCTCCCGAACTAAATTGGCCTACCCCTCTGTTTGTATTTTATTCTCTTACTGTCTTCTTTATAGGGACTGGCAACTAAGCGGGCTTTGTGTTACCCATTTTGTTGTGCCCTTGGCCAGTTCCTTGTGATGTAAAAAAAAAAAAAAAAAAAAAAAAAGTGGGACATCACAGCACGTGAGGGGTTAGTGAGGGACATCACAGCACATGAGGGGTTAGAGTGGGACATCACAGCACATGAGGGGCTAGAAAGGGACATCACAGCACATGAGGGGTTAGAGTGGGACATCACAGCACGTGAGGGGTTAGAGAGGGACATCACAGCACATGAGGGGTTAGAGTGGGACATCACAGCACGTGAGGGGTTAGAGAGGGACATCACAGCACGTGAGGGGTTAGAGAGGGACATCACAGCACGTGAGGGGTTAGAGAGGGACATAACAGCAAATGAGGGGTTAGAGAGGGACATAACAGCACGTGAGGGGTTTGGGAGGGCTCATGACGAAACTTCTTGTTCTTGTTTTAGGGCTGCGAGGATCCCTTGGGGAACACTGAGCCCTGGACGAAACTATTTCTTTAACTTGTACACTTTGTTTAAATGCAGAAGACGCTCTTTGATCGTCGACAACGCCACCTACATTCGTTACCCAGCAATATGGGTAACTTCTGAGGTTCCAGTTAGGGGATTAAATATATTGTTACACACGTAGTGTAGGTGGGGTGCTTTGGTGTACTTGTGGTGTTACGTCGCCAGATATTGACACGCGTTTTTTTGGTATTGGTTTATTGAAGAAACGGTTCAAACTGCAGAGAAAAACAAAATTCACAATGTAAGAACTACGTTTAACGAAATCAACCATTCTTAATCACAAATACAAAATATACCTGAATCAACTCAGTCCCCATAATAATAATCTCATCATCACGTGACACAGATGACGTAAAACACTCGTCCTTTATGCTAACTAGACCGCGAAGGTTCGTACCATAAATTCATATTTCAGTCACAATTAAGGTACACAGCAGGTCTACTTACAATTTCTGGCGCGCTAGGTATTCACGAATCCAATCAGGTATCTACTGGGTGTATCCATAACTTAACAGAGCCATAAAACCAAAGACCCTACACACAAGATAGGAAAGCTGAGGCCCTAGCCTAAGCATAATTTGTGATGTCTAACACGAGCGCCATCTGTTGTCGTCTAATGTAACTGCTGATTTAGACGTATTTAAATCCAATTATTACCTCCCCTGGCATCAATCAAGATTAATGTTCTATGCATTTTTAGCATACACACACACACAGCACATACACAATCAGACATGAAAACATTATATCCTGAAATACAGTCATATACTACTAGTAGGTGGGAATTGAACCCGGGCCCGCGTAGCCGCAGCTAGGAGCGCTACCCACTACACCACGAAGCTGTACGTTTCGTAAAACTGACAAATAATATATGTACAATAAAACAATGAGCGCCGGTGCTGCCACATAGTGGATGTCCAAACATTTCACCCAATGGACAGCACACTCTGAGACACCTGCTTTCCTATCTTGCGTGTAGGGTCTTTGCATAAAACCATTGATGTAAGCTTTGGTACAGCCTCACATCAGCAGTGGCCTCGTGGCTTCAAAAAGTGTAAACACGTCGCTTGGTCTTGAACTTGATCGGGGAGTCACCCAGCTGATGCTGTCGGTGAAACCTTTGGTCCGACAAATTATACTAATTATATAGTAATAATACAATTATTATAATTACTATAATTATATAGTAATAATACAAATTATACAAATTATATAGTTGGTCATACAAAGAGAATCAGACCTATTTTGGGTGTTACATATATATTATAGCTTTCCTATCATGTGTATATAGTCATTGCTACAGGTGAGGTGCAGGGGGGGTCATAGAAAACGTGGCATGGAGGTGGTTATGTAGGGCAAACTTATATAATTTTGCTGTATATACTATGTGTGCTTTGTCAAACTTTTTTTTTGCAATGTATTTATGGTTAAAGGCAAACGTGAATATGGCCTTTTTTTAATATGTAATTTTTCAAACTTATTTTTTAATGGGTGCTTTTCCCAAAAAAAATTCTAGGTTTATTTAGTTTGAATGTTTTTGGTTTTTGTTTTGTTCGAAATTTAGTTATTTTTTATGTGGGTTTATTTAGGATTTTTTTTTAAAGTTTTTGTTTCTGGTTGCGACCTATGCATCATTTTTCTTTTTATTTGGTATTGATATTATGTGCATGTTATAACCCTCTCTCTCAAAGTCAAAGTCAAAGTCAAAGTCAAAAACATTTATTTGCCCAATTAAATTTACACATCATGATTTAATATAATATATAAATTGACAAGGCAGAGCTCTTTGAATGAGTAAACATTTTTAAAGAGCTCCTTTAATTTCAATAATTTCCAGGAAAATACTTCATTTATATTTAAAACATCGTAATTAATAGCAATTGTTATACATAGTAACTCTTCCTTTATATATTCATATTGCTTCATCCATTAGGTAACTATCAATCAATGTGCATTGAGAATATACTTTTTTACGTTAATTTTAAATGTGACACTATTGTCTATTAACCTTAGTTCATCTGGCAACTCATTCCAGGCAAGACATCCTGAATACACTACAAACCTTTTGCTTGATTCTGAGCGTGGTTGTGGAGGTCGTAATAGGCTTCTATTCCTTAAATGTTAGCCCGTCAGGGTGACAAGGTTGGTAGAGACGTGAGCTTGCAATGTGTAGCGTCCCTGCGCATTCGGTCAGCGGTTCGAGTCCGCCTAGTTCGTGCTGACGTGGCGGCGCTTTGTATAGTATAGTCAAAAGTTATTACCTTGTAGTTGGTACTTGCAAAGTGTCTAGATAGGATGAAAATCTTATCTTCCTTAAATGTTGGCTATGTACGCTTGATACTCTGTCAAAAGTTATTGCAGTGGGAGTCTTTATCTGATTATATACAAATTTTAGCAGCTCTAGTTTATGGATGTCCTGTAACTTTAGTATTTTAAGATCTGAAAATAAAGGATCGGTATGGTCTCATGAAACCTACCCTGATATTACTCTGACAATTCTTTTTGCAAAACATATGGCTGAGTGATGGTTTACAATGCAGAGCCCCAAGCAGGATTACAATTGAAAATAAGGGTAGACTAAACTGTAGTACAACATTATAAGTGCCTCTCTAGTTAAGTTATCCTTTATCTTGTAAATAATCCCTACTGACCTAAATATTTTATTATACATATAATTCGACTTATCACTATTTGCAGTTCACCTCACTTCTCGCCAGGTGGCCATAGTGTCGTCTCTCAGAAATGGGGACAATGTGCTTTAAAGTAATCAGTTAGGCATTTTTATTGTTTTGTTTATCAGCTGATGCTGTACTTCAATGAAGTTTTTAGTATCCAATGTATATCATAATATGCATACTCTAATATTAATAAACGAATTTCATCGTTGTGTGAAAACTAAAAAAATTATAAGGACATTTAACAAATACCAATAGTGAGGCCTGTTACAATTTTTAAAACAGTCAGTTCTTACAGACATTGCCAATGAGATGTAACTAGGGACTATATTGAGCCAACTCCTGAAAGGAAAACACATGTCATTGTCTGGAACTATTGAAATAATGGCATACATTATAAAGGCTGGGGCTTCAGTGGCAATCATCAGCCGCAGCCTTTCCCGCTGCCAGGCGCACGAGATTTCCGCATGTCACGGCTGGGCCGGCTGGCCATAAACATTAGAAGTACGATGACTTAATTGTGTTTGTGTGTTAACGGACCAACTTCTCTCTCCTCTCTCTCTCCTCACTCTCTCTCTCTCTCAATGATAGTAGTAAGAGAAGTATTTAATTATATTACAATAAAACGTTGTAGGAGGAGGAGGAGGAGGAGGAGGAAAAGGAGGAGGAGGAGAGCCTGTTACCTCACTCCCCTCTTCCCTTCCTCATTCTCTCCCCTCTTCTCCTTCCTTCTACCTTTCACAATTAATAATCTCTCTCTCTCTCTCTTCTTCTCTCTCTCTCTTTTCTATCTCTCTCTCTCTCTCTCTCTTCTCTCCTCTCTTCTCTCACTCTCTCTCTCCTCTCTTTCCCTTTAGTACCATATAAATATTTGAAGTGTAATTATCATTTCATTCATTTCATTATTCCATTTCATTTAGATTTGTCTCCTGAACAGTACCAGTTAATAGTATAAGAGAAGAGAGAGAGAGAGAAAAGAGAAAGAGAGGGGAGAGAGAGGAGGGAGAGAGAGAGCGAGAGGAGGAGAGCGGGAGGGAGGAGAGGAGGAGCGAGAGAGAGAGAGGAGAGCAGAGGGGAGAGAGAGAGAGGAGAGGAGAGAGGCGAGAGAGAAAGAGAGGAGAAGAGAAGAGGAGGGGGAGAGATGAGAGAGAGGAGAGAGAGAGGGAGAGAGAGAGAGAGAGGGAGGGAGAGAGAGAGAGAGAGATCAGATAGAGAGAGAGTAGAGAAGAGAGAGAGAGAGAGAGAAGAGAGGAGAGACGCAGAGAGCATGAGAGAGAGAGAGAGAGGAGAGAGAGAGAGAGAATGAGAGGAGAGAGAGATAGAGAAAGAGAGAGAGAGAGAGAGAGAAGAAGATGAGAGAGAGAGAGACGAGAGAGGGAAGACGAGAGAGAAGAGGAGAGAGAAGAGAGAGAAGAGAGAGAGAGAGACTGAGGACTGAGACAAGGATAGGAGAGATGAGAGGAGGAGAGGAGAGAGATGAGTGAGAGAGAGAGAGAGAGAATGAGACTGAGAGAGAGATGAGAGAGAGACGAGAGAGAGAAGTAGTCGACAATAATGACACAACTTGGCAACCTAATTTTAAGAGAAAATTGGTGTGGTTGTCATGGTAACGAGCAGTCTCTGCGGTAGATATTGTACTGCTGATCATTTAATTAAAAGATTATATATATATATATATATAATAATATATTAGTATAAATATTACCCAACATACATAAAAGAAAGAGAAAATGCACTGTTAAATGTATAGAGAAAAATGTTCTTGTTATGAGAGATTTATAGTTGTCAACATTATTTTTGAGACGACACTATGCCACCTGGCGAGAGGTTGAGGTGAACTGCAAATAGTGATAAGTCGAATTAACATGGGATTTCCACAGCAGTTTATCGTCAAGCACTACTAAAAATTTGATTGAACTAATCTTTCAAGATATTGTTCCTATCTTATTTCATTTCTTGGTTGCATATTTTATGCCTGCAAATATGATATAATGATCTCGTACATTAAGGATAATCTATTGGATACAAGCCACTTTGATACTTTAACAAGTTCTTGGTTCAAATATTTTCTAAAATTTGGAGGTCAGGCTCTGAATAAAAATTGGTAGTAATCCAGCAAATAATATGAATTTCAAAATATCAGAAGACTGGACCAAATCATTAATATATAGTAAGAACAGAGAGGTCCAAGGTAAGTCCTGCGGAACACCAGTTTAATTATTCTATTGCAAGATCTTACATCATTATCTCTGTAAATGTTCTCTTCCTGTTAAATAACTCTCAAACAGTCAACAATTAATTTCGACGCCATAAAATTTCAATGTTTTTTAATAATATATCAGATAATTGTGTCAAAAGCTTTCTTTAAATCTAAAAAGACAGCCATTGTGAAAAGGTCCTTATCGTTGTTCTGTAAAATGCTTTTTATTAATTTCACGGTTGCTGCTTGTGGAGAATAGTTTTTCCTGAACCCAAATTGATCTTTAGACAATATATTATTTATGTTTAAGAATGATAATAATCTATCATACATAGCCTTTCTATAATCTTACTAATAGTTGACAGTATTGATATAGGACGATAGTTTGAGGACGGGTAACATATCTCCCCCTTTATAAACAGGTATGATTTTAGCTACTTTCAAAATACTTGGGAATTTTCCCACCACTGATAGAAATATTAATTAATTTTTTGATAGTATAGGAGTGTTTTTGGACTACAGTGAGTTTCATAAATTTTGACATGAATGTTATCATGACCTGGGCAAGAATCTTTAAATGTTTGACTATACTGGTAGCCTCCTCAAGGGTTTGTGGGATTTAAATCCATAGACGGAAAATAACCACGTGGTATTGCAGAGATGACACCTCAGATGCTGGAAAATTTGCATCTAATTCTTGTCCTATTGAAGAAAAATATGAGTCATTTCATTACATAATGCAGTGGGTTCAGATATCACTTCACCATTCACCATGAGTGCTTCAATAATGGTTTTCTTATTTTGCTTTACTTGTAGTAGGTCATTAACTATACTCCGGTTTTTTTGCTATTACCGCAAGCTGATTTCAATTGCAATTTATAATAATCTTTCCTCGCAGAATTAAATTTTCTGTTAACCATATTTCGAGTTTCTATACTCCTCTCCGTATGTCAGTGGTCTCTTGGAAAATTTCTTATAAGTTTGTCTTTGTTTAATTAACACTTGTAATTCCTTTGTTATCCATGGTTTCATTAGGTTTTTATGAGATAGATTTAAAGTCTTACATAGCACATGTTTATTCGTTGTCGTGTCACACAATCTGAAAATTTGTTTAAAGTTTTACTTACATCATTACTAAACTCACAATCACTTAGAAATGCCTCTAAGGAGATGCATATATCTCTAGTGTTAACATTATTGATTTCCCTATAGGTGATTTTTCTTTGCGTATAATTTTCTATTTTTTGAGCAAATGATGAATGGCGCAAAGTGATCTGTTACATCAGTGACAAAATTTTCCGGATTTTGTAAAAATATTTAAATCATTGACCAGATATGATCAATAAGTGAGGCACCCTGAGATGTTATTCTAGTGGGCTTATTAATACATGAATAAAAACCATGCCATGAAGTAAACCTGTATAATCCTGAATAACTTTATTAGTATCAAAGTTCAATAGTTTAATGTTAATGTCACCTAAGAGATAACAAAGTTTTTTTGCCCAATTTGATTCTCCCAAAAAACCCTCCTCCAGTAAACTATAAACCCCACCCATATCAGAATTAGGCCTACGGTAGACTACACCCACTATATATGGTGCCGCAGATTCACACACAAAAATATAGACTCAAAAAAAATCTTATTGACACTAATTTCATTAATAATCTTACACTTTATAGTATCCTTGATATATATGGCAACTCCTCCTCCTTGACGATTTCTATTCTTCGTAAACATACCAAAAACCCCTTATTTGTATAAATGCTCAATTTCACTAAAAAAGGTTTTCTTTTCACAAAAAAAAAGAAACTCAATTTCAGAAATAATGGGAATCAAATGACAGTCAATAAATTCATCTAGATTGCGGGGTATGCTCCGGATATTATACATTTATAAATGTTAATCTTTATGCTGTTACAATAAATGGGCCAGAAAATCTTCTTGTGATAAAAAACTGTTTGTGATATAGAATACAGAGTTTCCCAATCCGCCGTCATCATGAGCATGAAAGTTACGAAAAACTTCAGAGGCACCAAATAGGACAATAACTTAATTGATTATAGTAATTAAATGACATACGATCTTCTTTGAAATTTATATCAAATAACTCATTAAACTGATTGTTTTCTATCTCAGAAAAGGGAAAAACATATACATTGAAAAGTAAATATTACACAAAAATCAAAAACATTAGTCTTACATTTTCTTATATCTTACTTCTGATAGCACAGTCCCCCTAGGTCTTGCTTCCTGCTCTGGTCCAGCTCCCCCCACACCCACCAGCACCACCACCTACATCAACGGGTAGGCTGTGAGCTGCAGCAGTAAGAAGTATACTAGCGGGGGGTGGGGCAGCAGCGGCAGGGGTAGCAGGGGCAGGAAGGGAGGCTTTTAGCGGCACGGGCAGAGGGATCCTGCACGTGCAGGTCTAACTGTATTCTCCTCCTCTCCCTGATGCCTTAACTTGGTGTGACTGAAGTATGCTATTTTCCCTGCTGCTCGGGCTCTTCGAAGCTCCGGCAGCTGACCCCTACCCCTCTTGAGCGGACGCTTCACACAAATCCTCGTTTAAGTAGATGTTAGTATTCTTGAGTTTTGGCGGGATTTTCGGGCGCTGTTGGCGGTCGGTAAATCGGCAGAAACGGGCAACAATAGTTCGTGGTCTCGGTGGTTCGCCATCACGTCGAAGCAGTGTCATCCCCAACCGATGAGCTCGCTCCAATTGAACCTCGCCATGCCAAGTTTTCCCGCACCAAGGCGCTGAAAATTTATCCTGAGTAATCTCCCAATTCTCACCTGGGTTTTCTTCTACTCCCTCAATGCGAAGATTGTTTTATCGGGAATAGTCTTTGGTAGTTCATTCGTCGCTTGATCATCTCCATTTCTTCTTCATAGCTTTCGTTTCAGCTTTAACTATTTCTTTCTCAACACATCGATGGTTTCATTTTGATTCGGCAGGTCTTCTTTAGGTCATCTAATTCCCTTTGGGTGAACTGGAGGGAAAAAAGTCAGTTCTGCGTTTTTGCTTCAAGTTGTTTGATCCTTTCGTTCAGCGTCGATTGAACCACTTCTACTACGTCTCGATACGCCTTCTGTGGATTTCAGCGCCAAACTTAAGTTCCTCACTCAAAGGGATCTTGCTTAATTAACACTGAAAAATTTGCCACACCCAGCCGAAAACACTGTCTCAAAGACAATCCGTGGCTCCGGAAAAAGGGGCGACCCAGTTCCCTCTGGTGGCCTGAGTTAATCAAACGGACACTCTTTTTTTTCAAATTCTTCTCAAATACTTATAATTTTGTCTTGGGGGAGGATTGCAGTATATCCTTGGGACACTTCACAGATCCCCCGTGCAATTGGGACAGTTGACAGTAGCCAGAGAATGTCCTGAGGGGCTTATAAAGCACATACACAGCGTGTGAATCCTAGTTTCCTTTTCTCCTCTCTCCCCTTCTCTCTCTCTCTCTCTCTCTCACACAACTGGAAATGGGGGAATACTCTTTCTCTCTCAATACCCTTTTTCTTCATAAAGCAATACCCAATTAATCCCTTTTAATACCCATCCAATACCCGTTCAGTACTTACGGGTGGGCGTGGTCGTAGTATTAGCAGTAGTGGCGTGGAAAGGACGGAACCCCTCACCCCAGGGGTACATGGGGCTGGTGGGCGTAGGGGTCACCGGGAGGTAGTTAGCGGGGTCCTGGGGTGAATGAACTCGATTGGGGAATAGGGGAAACTGGGGCATGGTCATATTCAGCGAAAGGGGTCTGTACTTCCCTGGTCGCTGCCTTTTTCCCTGCCTCTAAGATCCCCCAGTCCTCCCCTATGACAAGCCCGCCAACCGCGTCTCCTGGGAGGGTATGGGTATGCCGTGCCCCGATACCCATGTCCTCCCTATCCAGGGCTACCATGCTCCCGAGACGACCACTTGTTTGGGGTATAGCAAAATACCGTTGAAAGCATTAAATAATGCCCTGAAAAGCATTATAAAATGCCGTTGAAGCATTATAAAAAGCCAAACATTTGGTACATGGAGATATGCCCTTATGCCCCGTGCACTTGATCAGCGTGGCCTGCGGGCCACCAAGACCTTGTATCACACCCCCAAACCCGTGGCTTTTCGCCCAGGGCCTTTCAGGTACCCCGGGGCATTGCCAGACATACCCAGCAGGGCCATTAGGGACCCCTGGGCAAACCCAGGGCTACGAGGCCGGTGGTGAGGTATTAATGATGGCACCGTGCATGACGGGGCGGGCCGTCTAGGTGCCCCCGAGGGGGCCTGTAACAAGCCAGGGACCTCGGGGGAGGACAGGGAGGGTTTTAAACGGCCTGGGGAGGCTAGCCCTTGTACCTCCGACGCCCCGAGGTGTAATTAATGTGAGACCGTCAGTACTACATGGAGCTGCCCCGCCCGGCAGCCCGTAAACTCAGGGTGGCGGGGTGAGTGTCATGCCACATCAGCCACCCATCGGAAACCCAGAAAAGTTAATTTCCATTGTAATTTGGGTACCATTTTGATAAATTTTATTTTAATATAAGTAATATTTTATAGCTATGACCTGCCTAGAGTATCCTTGTCCACTAATTGATTTTGGGATATCAGTTACTTTCGTAATTTTTTGGGTCGACGAACATACTATTTTGGTACCCGGACCGTTTGCCTACGGACAGTTTTTCTACGGACAATTTGCCTACGGACAATTTGCCTACGGACAGTTTGCCTATCGGACATTTGCCTACCGGACAATTTGCCTACGGACACTTTACCTACGGACACTTGCCTACGGACAATTTGCCTACGGACAATTTGCCTACGGACACTTTGCCCACGGACACTTTGCCTACGGATAACTTTGCCTCAGGTTTCCACAGGAAAAATTTTCTTTACCTTGGACAGTTATAGTGATAACCTACCGTAGATAACAGTATAGTCGCAGCTGCAATAATGTCGCCAGGCGCAAAATATTACGAATTATAGCATCACTACTGATGTGTATGTGCCACTGAAGATGATACACAGTAGTTTATATCATGACTGTATAATCTACCCTGTTTCAGCGTTGTTTTATGCTTTGGTATTTGTAAGTATATACGTTTTAAAATTTCACTACTCGTTTTTTTTCTTCGGGCGACGACGACGGCCGGAGAACACTCTAAACATCAACACTAGATGGCGACCTTAGTGTAGCCACTCAACGTCGCCACTCGGTTTTAGTTTGGTAATTTGTTCATTTATAGCCATAATATGATACAGATGAAGACTCAAAATGACACAGACTCTCCAGATAGCCCCTTCTAACTTTCCTGAAATCATGAATGTAGAAATGTAAGTATTAACGCCACCACACGTCTGTAAATAAAAAAGAAACGTTATCCTGGCGACTTTAGTGTTATCTACAGTAGCGAACAATTGTTTCATAGATAAGTAAGGGTATTCTTGATAAATCGTTACCAACCAAATAACAGCGGTGTCTGACTGTCGGAACACAGGAATTCCTTAATTAATGTCTGATGAAATGAGGAAAGGCAGTCAGGTCACCACAGCTGCCAGGGCTTGCCCCAAGGTCATTAGGCGACTAGGGTTTTAGTTAAGGCTCTTCTCTCTCTCTCCTCTCTCTCTCTCTCTCTCCTTCTCCTGTCCCCTCTCTCTCTCTCTCTCTACCCCCTCTCTCTCTCTCTCTCTCCTTTCTCTCCTCTCTCTTCTCTCTCTCTCTCTCTCTCTCTCCTGACCATATACTTCGTTCAGTGACAGAAAAAAGAGAGAGAAAAAAAGAAAGAAATAGGAAAGAATAGAGAGATTAAAATGGGGTTGAAGGACGTAAGAGTCATGTTTAAAGGAGGAAAATGAAGAAGAAGAAAAAAGGGAAAGGGGGGGATGACAGAAGAAGGATGGAGGGGAGGGGTGATATAGTAACAGAGAGAGAGAGAGAGAGAGAGAGGGGAGAGAGAGGAGAGAGAGAGAGACGAGGAGAGAGGAGAGAGAGAGAGAAGAGAGAGAGAGAGAGAGAGAGAGAGGAGAGGAGAGAGAAAGAAGAGAGAGGAAAGAGAAAGAGAAGGAGAGAGAGAGGAGAGGAGAGGAGGGAGAGAAGACGAGAGAGGAGAGAGAGGAGGAGAGAGAGAAGGGGGGAGAGAGAGAGAGAGAGGAGGATGAGAGGGAGAGGAGAGAAGAGAGAGAAGGAGAAAGGAATGGGAAAGGGGAGGGGACGGAAGAAAATGAGAGAAAGGGAGAAGGGGAGGGCAGGGAAAAGAAGAGAAAGGGAGAGAAAAGGAAGAAGGA
>JACEEZ010010184.1:0-11566 GCA_016584305.1 Chionoecetes opilio | reverse complement strand
ACCCCAATTTTTTTTTTTTTGGACCCCGGGGGCCTTTTTTTAATTCTTTTTTCAGGGCCCAAAAAAACATAAAAAAAAAAGGGTTTTCCCCTGTTTTTTGCCAAAAATTAAAAATCCCGACCTTTTTAAAATCGAAATTTTTCCCTTGCTTACAAGCGAAGCATCGGCGGGGAGGTTTTGCAAATGGCGTCTGTTAGGACCGCCCTCCCTCATACTCTGCTCTGACGTCATCCACTCGATCGTTCATTGGTTATCAAGATTCCGGGTCGGACCTTGTCCGGTCGTGTAAAACCGACCCTATGTAGCATGCAAAATTGCATATGTTATAAAATATGCGGGGTTGAAATTTCTATTCTTTGTTCACTTTGTTCTTTTTTTCTTTGTTTAGGTTCAGTCTAACTTTGTTTTTCAAAGTAAAACTATTAAAAAAGGTATGAATTTACTATTCGTGAAAATCATTGAGTTAACCCTCCCTACACTGAGGTGGCAACACTGGCTCTGCGTCTACACTGACCTTCCTAAACGTTTCTGAATTTAAACTTATAGTTACTTTTTCCCGTTCAGCTCAACTTTTTGTCACCAGCAACACTTACCATCAAAATTACTGAAAATTGATGTATCTAAAATTGTTCCCCCGGCTTTTCCCAAATTTCTTCGAAAAAATTTTCTTGGGGTTTTCTGGATGCTCAAAAAAATCCAAACTGACGCGATCGGGTTGTTTTTTGGGGAAAAATTTGAGTCGAGAAGAAAACTTATCGAAATAACAAAATTTCATTTTGAGGTGTTCTACATGATGCTAATCCTTTTTGTCAAAACACCTCATGGTTGTCGAAAAAATATGATTTTTTTTAAAAAATTTACAAATATGCTATTTCTTGGGTTTTTTACCATCATATTTTTTTGTTTTTTGCCAATAAAAATTTGATCTACTTATTTTACTTTTATTCTTCTTGCACTTATCTCCATAGTTTTTTATTATTAAAAAAATCGGATGGTAAAAAAAAAATAAAGGGCAAGCCCCCTTGCAAAATTTCATTATTTTTTAAAAGATAGTTTTGCTTAAAATTATTTCCTAACTTTTTTTGGGGCATGCTGAACAATCTAATCATTTTCAGTTACTTGATTATAATCCCTTTTCAGCCATTCCATGACATGATACTTCCAGAATTTTCCCTTAAAAAACCCGAAAATTAACAAAACTTTTAAATATACAAATAAAATAGGAATTGTTAGTTTAATCATTATTTCATACAATGATCAGTGAGTATTTTCAGTATATAGTATTAATATTATTGATCCCTATTTGAGCCCCCATGCATTGTCAAGTACTTAAAAACCAGGAATACTATAGAAAATACTGGGGACTTCTAATGCCCTCCATGCTCCTGTAGGATGCGTGAAGGAGCGAAAAGGGCCCGTGAAGGCCTGAAAAATTGTACACAAAGCGAAGGATCTTTTAAAAAAAAAAATTTTACTCCTCCCTTTTTTCTCCTTCCTCACCTCCCTTCCTGTCCCACCTCCTTTCCTTCTCCTCCCCCTCTCCCTTCCCTTTCCCCCTCCTCGCCCTTCTTCCCCTCCCCCTTCCTCCTCCCCCCCCGCGCCCTCCTCCGCCCACGTATTTATACATAATTTCATATATCGATCACGGGGGGCAGCCGCGGCACGCGCCGCTGGGAGAGGTCGGGGTTTCCCACTATTTTTATTTTTTATTTATTTACTTTTTTTTTTTTTTACATCACAAAGGACTGGCCCAAAGGCACAAAAAAAATGGGTAACAAAAGCCCGCTTTGTTGCCCGTCCCTAAAAGAGACTAAGAGAATAAAAACAACGGGGAGGCCAATTTAGTTTTGGATGTCTTTTTATTTTCTTTTTGAAAAGATTTAATCATAGGAAGTGGTAAAATAGAAACGGAAAAAGTTCCGAGTTTACCTAAAAGGGTTGAAGGAAAAGTAAATTGATTAACTCTTGCTTAGGAAATGGGCAAAAAGGGATGAGAATAGTAGAAAATCTTTTTCAGGGGGCCCCGGGGGTGGGGGGGGGCATGCATTACAAGTTTTAGAAGACGTGGCATGAAAATAACGTAGAAGAAGCGGAAGCAAAATTGCGGCGGTGATTTAAAGATTAAAACGTCATCCAGGAGAGGATTTATGAGACGAAAAACTTTTTACTCCACCCTGCTTAGGAGACTGTATAGTGGATCCTCCCCAAACAAAAGTGAGACATACTCCCTACATGGGCGGATAAGGCCCCTGTAAGAGCAAGCAATTGGAGGGGGGATAAAAAAGGACCAGACGCCCAACACCCTAACTCTTAGAAGCTTTTTGCAAGAGAGAGATGTGAGATTTCCCGTTTCAGATTTTTAGTAAAAAATGGCCTAGAATGTTCATTGTAGAAGGGGACTTGAATTCTTGAAAAAGAGGGATGTTACTGGTAGGTTTTGTCGAGTAATAGGTGAAAAAAATTTAGTTTTTTAGGGATTGAAAAAACAAAAGGTTTGCTTTTCCCCCAAACAGAAATTTAGAAAGATCAGAAGTTAGGCGCTCGGGGCATCTCTCCCTGAACACTTTTGGTTTCCTGTTAGTTGGCGTCTAATAAACGCGTTGAAAATGCAGGGTAGAATCATCACGTAGGGTGGTAGGGCTTTGAGTTGACTTAGAAGTCATTAATAAAAATAGAAAAGAGTGGGTGATAGGCAGAACCCCGGGGAACCCACTTTGATGATTTAGGAGAGAACAATGTCCTCTACAGTAGCTGCAATGAACGGTTTGAAAGGAAACTTAAAAGAATTTCAGCGAGAAGGATAGAACCGAAAGAGGGGGTTTTGGAAAATTAAGGGTTTGTCCAGACTCTATCAAAAATTTTTTTAAAAATTTTTTTTCTTCTCCTGTCTGTTTTTCTCGCCCCCGGGACAAACAAAAAATCTTCTCCAGCTCTGTGTTCTCGACCCGGACAAACCTGTCCGAGTCGAGACCAACCACCACATTTTTTTTTCCGGCCACCCCACACGGCGCAAATTTGGTTAGGCACTTCGTATTTTCACTGATTTTATGCCAATATGGCTATATTACATAAACAAAATTTACCACAAGTTGATCACGCCATATTCGTGGTCATGGCACAATATATCCTGATGCCGAAAATTAAAATCCCGACCTCTTTAAATCGAAATTCTTACCTTGCTTACAAGCGAAGCATCGGCGGGGGAGGTTTGCAAATGGCGTCTAGTTAGGACCGCCCTCCCTCATACGTCATAGCTCTGACGTCATCCTAGGCTCGATCGTTCATGGTTAATCAAGACTGTCCGGGTCGAGACCTTGTCCGGGTCGTGTACACACGACCCTATGTATGCATGCATAATTGCATATGTTATAAAAATATGCTGGGTTGCAATTTCTATTCTTTGTTCACTTTGTTCTTTTATTCTTTGTTTAGGTTCAGTCTAACTTGTGATTTCAAAGTAAAACTGATTAAAAAAGAAGTATGAATATATTACTATTCGTGAAAATCATATAGAGTTAATCCCTCCCCCTACACTGAGGTGGCAACACTGGTCTCTGCGTCTACACTGACCTATCCTGAACGGTTTCTGAATATAAAACAATATAGTTACTTTTTTCCCGTTCAGCTAACAACTGTTTGTCACACAGCAACACTTACCATCAAAAGTTACTGTAAATTGATGTATCTACAATTGATCCCCGGCATTTCCAATTATCTATCGAAAATAATTTCTTCGATTTCTGGATGCTCAAAAATAATCCAAAACTGACGACGATCAGGTGTTATTTTGCCGCAAAACTATGAGTCGTAGAAGAAAAACTTATCGAAATAACAAAAGTCATCTGAGGTGTTCTACATGATGCAGTAATCCGTTTGTCAAAACACCTCATGGTTGTCGAAAAAAATATAGATTTTGTATAAATGTACGAATATGCTACTTTCTTGGTTATTACCAATCAATATTTTTTTGCTTTTGCCAAAATCATACTCCTTGATCTACTTCATATTTACTTCTATATTCTTCTTGCACTTATCTGCCATAGTTTTTTAGTTATTGAAAAAATCGTGATGGTAAAAAAAAATATCAAGGCAAGACCCCTTGCAAAATTGCATTATTTTTTGAAAGATAGATTTGCTTGAAAATTATTTCCTAACTGTTTTCGGGCATGCTGAACACGAATCTAGAGTCAGTTTTCAGTTACATTGATTATAAGTCCCTATTTCAGCCAATTCACAATGACATGATACTTCCAGATATTCCTTAAAAACCGCAAATTAGACAAAACTTTCTACAAGATATACAAATATAATAGGAATTGTTAGATTAATCATTATTTCAATACAATGATCAGTGTTAGTATTTTCAGTATCAGTAGTATTAATATTATTGATCCCTATTTGAGCCACCCATGCGATTGTCAAAGTACTTAAAAAACCTAGGAATACTATAGCAATACTGTGGGACTTCTAATGCCCTCCCATGACTCCTGTAGGATGCGTGAAGGAGCGAAGAGGCCCGTGAAGGACTCTGAAGGATTGTACACAAAGCGAAGGATACTTTAAAAAAAAGTTGTTACTCCTCCCTTCTTCTCCTTCCTCACCTCCCTTCCTTGTCCCACCTCCTTCCTTCTCCTCCCCCTCTCCCTTCCTTCCTCCTCCTCGTCCCTTCTTCCCCTCCCCCCTTCCTCCTCCCCCTCCCGCCGCCTTCCTCCGCCTATCGTATTTATACGATAATTATCATATATCAGATCACGGTGGGCAGCCGCGGCACGCGCCGCAGATGGGAGAGGTCGGATTCCTACTATTTTTATTTTATTTTATTTATTATCTTTTTTTTTTTTTTTTACATCACAAAGGACTGGCCAATGGCACAACAAAAAATGGGTAACACAAAGCCGCTTAGTGCCAGTCCTATAAAGAAGACAGTAAGAGAATAAAATACAAACGGGTAGGCCAATTTTAGTTCGGGAGGTGTCTGTTATTCTTCTTTGAAAAGATTTAAGTCATAGGAAAGGTGGTTTAAATAGAAAACAGGAAGAGAGTTCCAGAGTTTACCAGTGAAAGGGATGAAGGAGTAAGATACTGATTAACTCTTGCATTAGGAAGATGGACAGAATAGGGATGAGAATGAGTAGAAAGTCTTTTCAGGGAGGCCGCGGGAGTGGGGGAGGCATGCAGTTAGCAAGTTCAGAAGAGCAGTGAGCATGAAAATAACGGTAGAAGAGAGCAAGAGAAGCAACATTGCGGCGGTGATTAAAGATTGAAGACAGTCAGTCACAGGAGAGGAGTTGATGAGACGAAAAGCTTTTGACTACAACCCTGCTTAGAGAGCTGTATGAGTGGATCCTCCCAAACATGTGAGACATACTCCATACATGGGCGGATAAGGGCCCCTGTAGAGAGCAAGCAATTGGGAGGAGATAAAAAGGACGCAGACGCCACAACACACCTAACTTCTTAGAAGCTGTTTAGCAAGAGATGAGATGTGAGATTCCAGTTCAGATTTTCAGTAAAGGATGTCCTAGAATGTTCATTGGTAGAAGGAGACAGTTGAATGTCATTGAAGAAAGGGATAGTTATCTGGTAGGTTTTGTCGAGTAGATAGGTGAAAAAATTGAGTTTTGAGGCATTGAACAAAACAAGGTTTGCTTTTCCCCAATCAGAAATTATAGAAAGATCAGAAGTTAGGCGCTCGGTGGGCATCTCTCGTGAATCACTTAGTTCTGTTGAGTTGGACGTCTAATAAACGACGTTGAAAAATGCAGGTAGAATCATCAGCGTAGGAGTGGATAGGGCTTGAGTTAGACTTAGAAGATCATTAATAAATACATAGAAAGAGAGTGGGTGATAGACAGAACCTGGGGAACACCACTATTGATCAGATTAGGAGAAGAACAATGTCCGTCTACAGTAGCTGCAATAGAACGGTTTGAAAGGAAACTTAAAATGAAGGTACAGCGAGAAGGATAGAAACCGAATGAGGGTAGTTTGGAAATTAAGGATTTGTGCCAGACTCTATCAAAGCTTTTGATATGTCAAGGGCAACAGCAAAAGTTTCACCGAAACCCCTAAAGGAGGATGACCAAGATTCAGTTAGGAAAGCTAGAAGATCGCCCCTTACGGAAACCGTACTGACGATCAGAGTGTGTGTGTGTGTGTGTGTGTGTGTGTGTAGATGTATGAATGATGTAGCCAATAAATATTGTTGTAAATATATATAACTAAAGTATTTAAAATTTACATATGTATATTCCTCATTGTGTGATTGAGTGTCAGAGGAGAGAGAGAGAGAGAGAGAGAGAGAGAGAGAGAGGAGGAGAGAGAGGAGAGAGAGAGAGAGAGGAGAGAGAGAGATTGGTTGATTGATAACTTTATTGGCAATGTTACAACACAAGACAAATGGATGAAACAGATTTCTAATCACACCCAGTAACACATCCCAATTACAAATTACATCTCATGAAACATCTCCCACAATCACAAAACACCTTGACAAAAGAGAGAGAGAGAGAGAGAGAGAGAGAGAGAGGAGAGAGAGAGAGAGAGAGAGAGAGAGAGAGAGAGAGAGAGAGAGAGGAGAGAGAGAGAGAGAGAGAGAGAGAGAAGAGAGAGAGGAAGGAAATGTGGCGAGGGAGAGAGATTGCCCACGTGGGAATAACAACATCCCAGGTGAAGGAGGAGGAATGCATGGTCCAGACTTTGATTGGGAAGGAAAGGGGGTGGGTGAGTCAAGAGAATATAAACGATGATTTATTGGAAAATACGAAAAGGAAATGGAAGGAGATGACCCGAGCCCCGCGTGTAAACGAACTATCGTGAGTGACTGTACCTTATCGAATGAATGCCTTACTAATCAATCAATCAATCATCGGGGGCATACGGCGGGGGGCGCGTCGCCTCGCCCACCCAACGACGCCACTCCCCGGGGTCACCTCGCGCGAGTCCCCATGTAGGCTCCCTTCCCATACCAAGCAACTCTCGACAGGAAGCATCAACTTGCCCCAGTCACGAGCCTTGTGGTCTCCCCCTTGGCCTCCTCCACGCCGGATTGTCGCTTACAGATACATCCCGATGGGAAGGATCGGTTTCAGGGATCATGCCACATGCCCATATAGCCGAGGTAGGCGCTGACGGACTATGTAGGTAATAGGCCTCGATTCTGTCTCACGGAGCAATCGCTGGTTTGACATGTAGTCATCCCAGCGAAAATCCATGATTCTTCGAAGAAACTTATTACCTAAGGCATCGATTCGCCTCTTCAAGTCCCTATTTAGTGTCCATGTCTCACAACCATAGAGTAAGACATGAATCACAAGCGAACTTGAAGATCCGGATCTGTGTCCTCCTACACAGGTACCGACAACGCCAAATACTCCATACCACTCCATGCTGATCGAGTCCATATCACCGCCATGGGCTATGCTAATCCGCCGTAAGACTTCTTGGCGTGACCCGCCGCCTTTATGGACTGCGCTACCAAGGTATGTAAAACTTTCCCTCAATGTCCTCACCTCAACCATGAACAGACTGTACTGTTTTATCTAGTAAGCCTCCAAACACCTGGACCTTGGTCTTGAGCCAGGAGATCTCAAGTCCCAAAGGCTTTGCCTCCTCGTACAGAGCCTCGAGAACCATCACCAGGACCTCCAGCGACTCAAAGATTACTGCATCATCGGCAAAAATAAGATCAGTGATCTTGGTGTAGCCGAGGGATGATCCACAATCACTTTGATCTACAACTTTACCCAATACCCAGTCCATACAAGTGTTGAAAAGTGATGGGGCAAGGAAGCACCCTTGCCTCACTCCTGTACTCACAGAAAAAAAGCTGGATACACCTCACCCACACTTCACAGCACTCTCAGTCTTAGAGTAGAGACCAGTCATCAAAGCAATAGTCCTTACAGGAATCCCGCGAAGTAGCAGATGGTCCCAGAGTGACTCACGATGCACTGAGTCTAACGCCTTCGTGAGATCCACATAGGTTGCAAGCATTCCCTGTCGAAACTCACGTCAGCGCTCCACCAGGACACGAAGAGTTTGGATACAGTCCGTTGTTGACTTACCAGGCGTGAACCCAGACTGCTGAGGTCTCTGATGCTTCAGCAGATGACTGCTGATCCGCGTCAGCAATAGATGGGCAAGCACCTTGCCTGGCACGCTCAGTAGTGTGATGCCGCGGTAATTGTTGCAGTCCTGACGGTCCTCTTTCCCTTTCCAGATAGAGACGACCAGCCCCCTTTTCAGAATCTGGAGGAATGGTACCTGATTGCCCCACGACAGTCACCCATAATCGATTATATATGCAAGCCTTGCTTATTT
This sequence comes from Chionoecetes opilio, assembly GCA_016584305.1. Taxonomy (NCBI): domain Eukaryota; kingdom Metazoa; phylum Arthropoda; class Malacostraca; order Decapoda; family Majidae; genus Chionoecetes; species Chionoecetes opilio. The sequence goes on along the minus strand of JACEEZ010010184.1, from coordinate 3,244 downwards.
CTTGCCACATATGAGATGAATATTCTTTACATAAGTTTGGAGGCCTATACAGTAGGGTACGCCGTAGGTCCAATGAAAAGTAAAATATAGATTATTTCGAATTTTCCAGGGTGTTTTCTTATGTAAAATTGAATGTTAAGGGTGGTTTGTCCTCTTCAACTTTTTGGTTTGAGCACTTCTTGCTATGCAAAAATGGACTTTTATATTTATATGCGAAACATAGCTTAGCATACACCATCTTTAAACTCACAGAAAAGCCACTTAAGTTAGAGATTCAATAAATTTCTCTGATGACAAAGTTGTAGAGCGCTAAAACTTATATCGGAAGTATGCCCTCGATATTGCCGTAAGACCTACATTAAGTCCGCCAGACGCCGGAAAGCTCCCTTTTCATACAAAATCGCCTCGTTTTTCGGGTAAAAACCTTTTTCCTGGCAACTGGATTTTCCACGTTATTATTTACCCAACGTAGGTGGTTTCAGGACTGGATACTGAACTTTAAGGTCTAAGGTCCTATCACCAAACTCCAAAAGTCACACAAAAACAACGTAAGTCGGTCAAACACGTACGGTCGAAGTCCAGCTCCGCATCCAAGCATCCGGTTCGACGTTCCGCCCACTGCTGCTGCTGCCTTGGCTTCTGGATTCCTCCAGGACCTTATCGCTGACGGCCACCTCTCTCCAGACATGTCGTACCTGGTCTGCGATCCTAACAAGCTGAGGAGGGCCAGGCAGGATGCCATGGCATCGGCCAGGGACCTTGCCCAGGGGAAGCAACAGGGTACCAAAATAGTTGGATTGGGTTACGATGGGAGGAAGGACAAGACCAGGGCGATGGTGCCCGACAGCTATGGGAAACTGCACCCAAGGTTGATCAGGGAGGAGCATGTGTTAGTGACAGAGGAGCCATCTGGAAGGTACCTTTGGCACTTTGTACCAGAGGACCCGGTGCCACCTGAGAAGCCTGCGTTCAAGGTGGCTCAGGCTCTCTATGATCTGCTGGTGACATACGACTCCACCGACTCACTGATCGTACTGCAAGATGACTCAACTAGGGTCAACACGGGGTGGAAGGGTGGTACTCACGCCCATTTGGAGAAGATACTGGGACGCAAGCTCTTCTGGAGTATATGCGTGTTGCACACAAACGAGTTGCCCCTGCGCCACCTTATCACCAGCATCGACGGGCCTACTCATACTGACACTGGCTTCACGGGTCCAGTGTGCAGTCTGCTGTCCAGCGTGAATGAGATGCAGTACAACACAGAGTTCAGAGGAGTGCCAGGCGGTGAAGATCTCGCAGAGATACTGGAGTATATCCTGGTCAACATGTCCACTGACCAGCAGGTCTCCTACCAGCTGGTCCAGGCTGTGAAGCGGGGCGTTCTCCCGTCCGAGCTGCAGGAGATCAAGTGTGGCAAGGTGTCCCACTCCTGATGGCTCACCACAGCAGTGCTGCCAGATGCAGGGAAATTTCCCTGTTTAAGGTAAATTCAGGTCACTATGGGGAAACAGGGAAGAAAATTGAAAATATACCAAAATATAGGGAAATTCGAAAGATACGGAATATATAAACTTTTTGTGTATATATCTCTAAATTACGAGAGAGAAGGAGAGAGAGAGAGAGAGGAGAGAGAGAGAGCGAGAGAGAGTGAGAGAGGGGAGAGGATGAGAGGAGAGAGAGAGAGAGAGAGAGAGAGATTCGCTGTAAGTCCGAATAGCTATCGTTTGTCGGTTTTGCACAGTGTCGGTAGTACGGTTCTGAGGTCCTATGAGACTTTTTTTTTTTTTTTTTTTTTGGGGCCCCCCCCCCAAAACTTTTAAAAAGTTGGGCCGGGGGCCCCCCCCGGGGGGGGTGGTTTTTTTTTTTTTTTTTAAATTCTTTTTTTTTTTTTTTGGGGGAAAAAAAAAGGGAAAAATTTATACCCCAAAAAGGTGGGAAATTAAAAAAAATGGCCCCGTTTTTTTTTTTTAAAATTTTAAGAAAAAGGAAAAAAAAAAGGGAATTTCCAGAGTTTACCAGTGAAAGGTGAAGGGAAGTAGAATCCTTTTAAAATGGCGAATAGGGTAAAATGGAAAAGCTTTTGGGGAGGGGGGGGGGGGGAGGCATGCAGTTAGAAGTTCAAAAGAGCAGTGAGCATGAAAAAAACGGTAAAAGGAGCAAGGAAGAACATTGCGGCCCCGGTGTTTTAAAATTTGAAGACAGTCAGTAAAGGGAGAGGAGTTGATAAACCCCGGGAAAAAGTTTTTGGCAAACCCTGTTAAAAATGAGGGGAATCCCCCCCAAAAATTTGAGACTACCCATACTGGGCGGAAAGGCCCCTTAAAGGGGCAAGCAATTGGGAGGGAGAAAAAAGGACCCCCGACCCCCCCAACACACCTAATTTTTGAAACTTTTTTAGAAAGAGAGAGATTGAGATTCCATTCAGATTTTCGTAAAGGATGGTCCTAAAAGTTCATTGTAGAAGGAGCGGTTTGAATGTCATTGAAGAAAGGGGGATAGTTATCGAGGTTTTGTCGAGTAGATAGGTAAAAAAAATTGAGTTTTTGAGGCATTGAACAAAACAAGGTTTTCTTTTCCCCAATCAGAAAATTTTAGAAAGATCAAAGTTAGGCGCTCGGGTGGGCATCTTCCGTGAATCACTTAGTTCCTGTTGAGTTTTGGGGTCTAAAAAAACACGTTTTAAAAATGCCCGGTAGAAACGCGGGAGTGGATAGGGCTTTTTGGTTAGACTTTGAAGATCATTAATAAATATAGAAAAGAGGGGGGATAGGGCAGAACCCTGGGGGGAAAACCACATTGTAGATTTTGGAGAAGAACAATGTCCGTCTACAGTAGCGCAAAGAAAAGGTTTGAAAAGGAAAATTAAAATGAAGGTACAGCGAGAAGGATAGAAACCCAAGAGGGTAGTTTTTGGGAAATTTAAAGGATTTGTGCCCGACTCTTAAAGCTTTTTGATATTCAAGGGCAACGCAAAAAGTTTCACCGAAACCCCTAAAGGGGATGACCAAAATTAGTTAGGAAAGCTAGAAATCGCCCCTTACGGAAACCGTTACTGACGTCAAGGGTGTGTGTGTGTTGGTGTTGTTAGAGTAAATGATGTAGCCAAAAATATTGTTTTTAAATATTTAACCCAAAGTATTTTAAAATTTTCATATGTATATTCCTCATTGTGTGTTGAGTGTAGAGGAAGAGAGAGAGGAAGGGAGAGAGAGAAGAAGGAAAGAGAGAAGGAGGAGAGAGA
>JACEEZ010010183.1:55000-61406 GCA_016584305.1 Chionoecetes opilio | reverse complement strand
GGGGGGCGCACTCCCTGGTGGTGTAGAATGGCCCAACACCCCCATTGAGTTATCTTTAGTAATAAAATTGTTACTTGCCTTTTTATAATATTTATTTCTACCTCTAGATCATTAATATACATCTGCTCTGACGTTGGCCTGTATATGAAATTGAATTAAGTTACCTTGTGAGTAACAATTCACAAGGTAAAGTGAGTTGCTGAGGTGAGGTGTTGTACAGACTGATAGACATAATATTATAATTAGGTTCTTCGTTGGGTCAGAGCTTGGCTAAGTGATAGGCAACAAAGGTTTACAATTAATGGTTCTATATCTGAATGGGGGCAGGTGACAAATGGAGTTCACAAGGGTCTGTTTTGGGTCCATTTCTATTTTTGATTTACATCAACAACTTGGATAGTGGAATTAGCAGTGATATCAGTAAGTTTGCTGATGATACTAAGGTAGGTAGGATTATTGGATCACAGTCTGATGAAAACCTATTGCAGGGATACTTAGATAAACTTAATGAGTGGGCAGTCAGATGGCAGATGGCATTTAATATTGATAAGTGCAGCGTTATGAATGTTGGTTGAAAAAAATCCTGGTAATAGATACACCATACGCAATGTATCGCTGAAAAAATCAGAAGGTGACAAGATCTTGAGTGAGGGTGAGCTCAGACCTCCGACCTAGGAAACAATGTATTGAGGCAAGAAATAGAGCTAATAAAATGTTAGGATTCATTACCAGAAGTGTTAAAAGTAGAAATGCTGAGGTTATTCTAAAGCTTTATTTGGCTTTAGTCAGACCTCACCTAGACTATGCGGTTCAGTTTTGGTCTCCATATTACAGGATGGATATAACCTTGTTAGAATCAGTGCAGAGAAGGATGACCAAAATTATTCAAGGGATGAGTAACTTTAGTTATGAGAAGAGATTGAAGCTATTATATTTACACTCACTCGAGAGACGCAGAGTAAGGGGCGATCTGATAGAAGCTTTTAAGTGGATAAAGGGATAAAATAAAGGAGAGGTAGAAAAAGTTCTTACGGCTTTTAACCAGGGTAGAACAAGAAGTAACGGATTCATGCTGGAAAAGCGTAGATTTAAAAAAGAAATATTGAAAAAATGGTTCACAATTAGGGTGGTAAATGATTGGAATGGACTTAGTAGAAAGGTAGTTAGTGCGGAGTCATTATAGAACTTTAAAAGGAGGCTAGATACACTCATGGATGGAGATGAAAGGTGGATGTAGGTAGTGTTAAGTAACAGGAACTACCTCGTGTAGGTCTCACGGCCTCTTGTAGCTTTCTTATTTTCTTTTGTTTCTTATGTACTTAGTAAGGCAAGGACTTCCATTGAGAAGAAAACATGAGAGTGAAGCAAGTCAGAACAGAGGCAATTTCTCGAGCTTATCCAACTGTTTGCAAAGTATGATAGTGTAAAGAATAACCATTTGAATGTTTTTCAGCGTGCTGCAGCCCATGGTTAGCCTCAAGTGTCGATGCTGTCAAATCATCGAATGCAGAATGATGTTATTATGGTTATGGACACTTATGTGAGAAAGACTATTTTGAATGAGATCAGGGCAGCCAAGATACGTTCGTTTCTGATGGATGAGACAGCTGATTTTCTCACACTGAACTTAAGAACACATCAATGTGTGTTCGGTATGTGCATGATGACGAGATAAAGGAACGCTTTATTGAAGTGTGTGATGTGGAAAGCACCACAGGTGAAGAGCTAGAGACCCCACCCTGGCATTTTTAGAAAGATATGATCTGCAAATAGAAGATATGATGGCGCTGCGAATATGAGTGGTACATAAATTATAGAGGGCTGCAAACAAGAATTCTTATGCGCAATGAAGAAGCCTTGCATTTCCACTGCCATTCTTACTGCTTGAATCTTGTTCTTGTGGAAAGCTCGAAGTCAAATCGCTATTTTGTATCATTTTTCAATGTGGTGTTGAAATTATACAGTTTCATAAAAAATGTCAAGTAAGCGACATGCTTCATTTTGTGAAAACCCAACTCACCATCTACCCTGGATCTCATCCTCAAGAGCTAAAGAAACTTTCTAATGTTAGGTGGTCCTGCCCGAATCTGCCTTGAGAACTTTGAAGAAGGTGTTCAAAGCAGTGGTTGAAATTTTATGTCAGAAATATGTGAAAGTAGCCCACCAGACCCTGCAAGTGGATATGCAGCAATGCTGTTGCGTAGCCTAAACTTTGAATTTTTGCTCTGCCTGGAGATGGCAACGCCTGTGTTTATGGAGACCGCCACCGCTTCAAATGTATTACAGAAGCGAGACCTAGATTTGCAAATAGCGTGTACAATCACCGATGGTGTGTTGAAGAGGTTCAGTGAAATGAGAACGGAGAAGAAATTTCATGCTGTGTATGAAAAAGCCACTCAGGAAGCAGAAGACGCGGGTATCGAAGTTCCCAAAGAAATTTCAGGTCAAGGTTGGCCCAGGAAGGTTACTGCAAGGTTCAAGTACAGCCACTTGTCTGCAACTGAAGATGCACCTTCGCTCACTGTAGAAGAATTCTACAGAGTCAGAGTGTATTGCCCATTCATTGATACCCTTGATCAATAAATCCGACGTGGGTTCAAAGAAGATGGAAACAAGACAAGGGATATGATCTAATCGCTACACAGTCTCATTGTGCCAAAGAACTGGAAAGAAGATAGAGATACTGCAAGACCCAATCAAGTTCCTGACCTAACACATCTGTGCGACTTTTATGATTTCAAAGGATGTAGATAAACTGTTGACAGAATTGCGGATGTTCCAGTCATTCTTCTCAGTGGCCAGAAATGATTTGAAGTCGGTTCTTGACTGCTTCAGGACGAACGATCTCCATCATGTCTTCCCAGTAATAACTGAAATAATCAAAATCTATGCGACCATACCAGTGACAACTGCAGCAGTCGAGAGATCTTTTTTCAAAACTAAAGTTAATCAAGAGCAAGCTACGTAGCCTATGCGGCGAGGAACGGCTTTCTGATATACTCTTGCTCAGTATTGAAAAAGATATCGCCATTAAGCATGATGAGGTTTTGAAAATTTTCACGAGAATTGCTAACAGAAGATTGCTGTTGTAAACACGTAGATATGACATCAAGCATTGTAGACACACCACATTTGGGTCAGAACAGCAATACAGTACAGTAGACCGTGAGCGACACAACAGACCCTAATACGATTTCATATAATTCGGACACACACACACACACACACACAACACACACACACACCACGCACGCCGCAGCACGCACGCACGCACCACCACCAGCACGCACGCACGCACGCCGCACGCACGCACGCACGCACGCACACGCACGCACGCAGCACGCAGCACCACGCACGCACGCACCCGCACGCACGCACGCACGCACGCACGCACGCACGCACACACACACACACACACACACACACACACACACACAACACACACACACACACACACACACACACACACACACACACCACACACACACACACACACACACACACACCCCACACACACACACACACACACACACACACCCCACACACACACACACACAGCACACACACACACACACACACACACACACACACCACACACACACACACACACACACACACACACACACACACACACACACACACACACACACACACACACACACACACACACACACACACACACACACACACACACACACACACACACACAACACACACACACACACACACACACACACACACACACACACACACACGAACAACACGAACAAACAAACACACACACACACAAACAAACAAACACACACACCCGCTGAGGGGAGTCACCTTATCGCGGTGGCGGGCGGGGCTTGAACGTGGTCTGCGGCGGCTTGAATGCCGTATTGGGGCTGGGTGTCCGTTGGCCCCGTGGAACAAGCGCTCCCCAGCATCACCGTCTACCATCCTAACCTCGCAATTCACATAGTGCCATATGACCCCAGGGCCCGTATCCTCACTTACAATTAATACTAAACTTTGGTATTAACTCCCGACTTTACGCTTAACTTCACACTTACTGTTATCCTCACTCACTCTTAACTTAATCTTTACTGTTAAGTTTGGTATCAACTTAATAGTGCTGGCGAGGACTTCTAAATCCTTAATACCAAAGTTAATAGTAGGAAATATTCGAAATGGCCGCCGCTTAGGAACTCCCATCTCCTCTTCAGAACTTATTGAATGCGAAATAAGTCTTTATAATTATAACAAATACGAACGCTAAAGTTACAATTAGGTACTATATAGGCGCTGCAGAAGCTGAATATGTGGCTACATAAACCTACAAAACCTAGTTTGAAGAAGTATTATCTTGGCATTATGGGCGTCCATACGCCCATCCCTATTCTTTACTTATTGGGGCAGAAAAAGCGGATAATTTAGTTTCACCCAACCAACGATTTTCTGATGTGTCTTATGTTTTTCTGGTGTGTTTTTATGTGTTTTGAATGCATCTGCTAACCGTTTCTGTCGCAATTTTTATTTTTTTTTAATTTTTTTGGTGGATAGTTTTTTTTTTTTTTTTAGTTAGGCAAAGGTTAGGTTAGGTATAGGTTAGGTTAGGTTAGCTTAGGTTAGGTTAGGTTAGCTTAGGTTAGGTTAGGTAAGGTATAGGTAAAAGTTAGGTTAGGTTTAGGTTTTTTTTTTTTTTTTGTCATTTTTGCAAAAAAAAAAAAAAAAAATGCGACAGAAACGGTTAGCAGATTCATTCAAAACACATAAAAACACACCAGAAAAACATAAGGCGCATCAGAAAATTGTTGGTTGGGTGAAACTGTAAATTGACCAAAATAACTATTTAATCAGTCTTTGAGAAAGTGGTGGTCATGGCTTTGAGTTACTTAACCGTAGAGTAGACAAAATGCAGCAATGTTAGAGTAATAAGTTTGAGATGAGCTATAGTAGTGTAAGTAGGGGAAATATTCTTTTGAAAATAATTGCACCACAGAAAAATAGGTAATTATTAAGGAGAACTGGGCTCTTTCTGCCGTCCTTACTACTCGCGTTTTCTGTATAATTTAAACTCCCCCATGTAGTGATTATACTATGATAACTTCTAGAAAACAAAAATTAGATATATATTTTCAATAGTAACCAGTAGCAAAGTTGATCTGCATTGACCGGCTGTGAGTCTTCGCTGCACTGCAGCCAGCCTGGCCGGCCGGCCGGGCGACCGTACACCATTAGATTTGATCAATTAGCCTAAACAACCAAATAAGGGATAACCAAAATCTACATAGACTAAAATAGCTTAAACATAACCTGAACCAAACCTAAACGTGACCCAATCTAAACCTAACCTAGCCATCATCATATGAACTTGCTTATGAAAAAACTAACAGGTAAAATATTTCATATACGTACGTATCAATTCAACACTTGCATTATGTTTATTTGTCTATAAATCAGCAGTATCACAAAAAAGTGGCTAAAATGGTTTTCTATCATTTTCTTCCAAGCTCTTCACACACACACACAATTATTATATTGGTATTTGCTGGAGTTTAATTGTTGAAGGGTCTACAGGGCAAGGGCAGGGAGTACACACACACACTAGCATAGTTTTACTTCAGCATTACCAATACTTAATATTATCTCTCTTAACCCCACTATACCAGCAATAGACTGAACAGCTAGGCTAGGTTATGTGGTTAGGTTATCTGCAGCTTAGGTTAGCAAACGAGCAGGGGGATCTGGGGGGAGAGGCATCCCCATAGGTCAAGTTACGTTACCAACCACCAACCAGTGTCACCAGTTACCAATGTCAAACTGCAGCTTCAGTGTTCTGGGACAAGCGAGAAAAGTTTGTGTGCAATAATGAAATAGCTTTTATTCTTCCTTATCATCTATTACCAGTGGAACTGTCGCCGAACATTTCCACGTCGGCGAGAGTTCTCGGTTGGCGTTTCGGCTAGAGTTCCTATTGGTTTCTTAAAAGTTTAGATGTGCGTTTAATTAATTCTCACCCGTTTTTGAGGAATATATTTTCTACACTGTGACATATTAAATCAAGACACAACATCTATTCAGGAAAAATTAAGTTAAGTCCTCGAAATCCGTGGTGCCCAATAACGAAAGTTTACCAATAAAAGGAGATTTACTCCTACCCCAGCTACGTAGGGAAAGTCTTATAACAATCTCAGGCAAATGAAGCTGTGGTCACATCACATCCACAGTCTTGTTCCCAACGCTGTCAGATGGAATAAAATGTTAGTTCCATTACGAGAAAGCAGAGGAAGCCATTCAGATAGGGAAACTATACGGTCTGCATTGTCTATATGGTACTCGAGATCTCGTCGACCCTGTGTCGGGACGAGAATTTTGGTAGACGAGAGCAGTCTAATACTATGGGCGAGAGTATACCCAGCTG
>JACEEZ010010183.1:40000-50000 GCA_016584305.1 Chionoecetes opilio | reverse complement strand
CCCAGAGCAGGGGGGGGAAAGTCTGGGGTTTGGTTTTTTGGTAAATACTTGTTTTGTAAAAAATTGTTGTTTTTTTGGGGAACGAAAACATCGTAAAATCTCCTCTTATTTTGACATTTTTACACCTTTTAAAGGGCCAGGGCACCCTCTCCTCCCCTCAGCCCCCGTATCCTGGAATCTTGGGCTAACGAGCGTGATGTCTGGCACAGTTAAAAATTTTTCTACCATTAACTTAATTTTTACCTAGAATTAATTTTAATTTTCAGACTCGTTTTTAAAAACCAAAACATATTTTATATAAAATATATATAAATAATATATCTATATCTAATGTTATCTATCTATTATCTATCTATCTATCTATCTATCTATCAATTCAAATCTATCTATCATCTATCTATCTATTATTTTATCTATCTACCCAAATCTATCTATCTATTCTATCTATCTATTATCTAAATATCATCTATCAAATTCTATCTATTTTATCTATCTATCTACTATTTATCTATCTTCTTTTAATCTATCACTATCTATCTATCTATCTATCATCTATCTACCCTATCTATCTATCTATCTATCTATCTATCTCTACTAAATATCAAAATATCTAAATATCTATCTATCTATCTATCTATCTATCATCTATCTATCTATCTATCTATCTATCTATCTTTTCAAATCGATCTATCTATCTACCCATCATCTTTTCTATCTATCTCTATCTAAATATCAAAAATATCTAAATATCTTCCCCCTCAAATCTATCTATCTACTTTCCTATCTATCTATCTATCTACCCATTATCTTTTTATCTATCTATAAATATATATAAAATATACGGGGGCGTGCACACACTTTTCGACGGGCGGGGGGCTCTTTCCCCAAAAAAAAGGGCACTCCCCCCAAAAAACCCTTACAAATTCGTAAGATTACAATCTTGCCCATGCGAGGGGCCCTTTTTCCCGGTAAAATTTGTCATTGCGTTTTGCCTGTTGGGCAAAAATTTATTATGTGATTTTCTTTCGCACTAAAAACACGTGAAGTTTTCTCAAAGTAATTTTTATGGCTAAAATTTTTGTTTTTACATAATTTGAAAAACACAAAAATTACAATCGCTAGGGCCTTTCATGACGCCCATTTTTTGGGAAAAGGGCTGTAGAGTGTAGACGAATGATCCCTTTTTTTCCTGTATGGGATGTCCATTGTTGATTGTCCTGCACAAAAGGAATACACTACTCAGCAAAAAAAAGGGGGCCCTTAAACTTTTTTTTTAGCTACTAAAAGCTATGAAAAAACCAAAAACAAGTAACCCAAAATTTGTTTTTGAAAAAAACTCCCCGTCCAATACGTAAAACCCTCGATAAAAAAAACGGACAAAAAGGGGAAAACCTTCGCCGATAACGCCGATTTGCCCGATATTCCCGGGGGTGGGGTACACGAAAAAAAAGGATGGCAAAAATAAACCACCCCCACCAAGCGCTTCCCTCTTCTGTGTCGTCATCTATTACAACTTCAAAACATTACTAAAAAATTTGTGCAGGGTTTTTTTTATTTATTTCAATATTTATTTATTTTTTTAATCCATTTCTTTTTATTTTATTATTTTTTATTTTTATTATTTGCGTATGTGTGCGTTTGTGCGTGTGGTGTGCGGGCGTGTGGGGTTGCGTTGTCGCGCGGGGTCCGTGCGTGCTGCGTGCGTGCGTGCTTTTGCGTGCGGGGCGTGCGTGCGTGGGGCCCGTGCGTGCGTGCGTGCGGCGTGCTTTGCGTGCGTGCGGGGCGTGCGTGCGTGCGTGCGTGCTTTGCGTGCGTGCGTGCGTGCTGCTTTGCGGCGTGCGTGGGGCCCCGTGCGGGGCGGCGTGTGCGCTGTGTTTGTGGATTTTAAGTTAATGGTAGAAAAAATTTTTAACTGTGCCAAAACATCAGGGCCCGGATCCTCATTTAACAATTTAATATTTACTTTTAAGTTTTACTCAAAAGGGTTAAAAAGTTGGTTTTACGGAAATGCATTGCTATCCTCACCCCACTTTGAGTGTAGGTTTTTAGCAAAACCCCTGGTTTTACTTTGATGAAACCCCCGTTGCTATGGACGCTTTTTTAAAAAACCCAAACTCCCGAAATAAAAAGAAAAAAATTTTCCCTTAAGAAAAATGAAGAAATTTTCCCATATAAAGTTTTAAATAAATTAAACTAGTTTAAACAGTAAAAAGCCTAAAAAATTTTTGGGACACGGAAAAAAATTTTTTTCCCAAAAAATTTGGTAAAAAATCCCCCCCCCCCCCGATTATAAAGGTGTTGCCGTAGGAGTTTTTATTTTTTCAGCAACCCCGAGGGCCCTTTTCATGAAAAAAAGCGTTGTCATGACCAAGGGGTTTGTGGGGGGTTGTGACGTTTGCCCATTGGTGTATTAAATGTTTGTATGTAGTGGAGCCCACTTTTGTAACTTCAGTCGTGCCCGGTCAGGGGTTTATACTCTCGCCCTAGTATTAGACTGCTTCGTTTTCCCAAAAATTTCTCGTCCCGACACAGGGCCCGACGAGATTCGATTTTCCCCTATAGACAATGCGACCGTATAGTTTCCCATCTGAAGGGTTTCCCTCTGCTTTCTCGAAGGGAAAACTAACTTTTTTTTTTTTTTTATTCCATCTGACAGCGGGGGGAAACAAGACTGTGGATGTGTTTGGGGACCACAGTTTTATTTGCCTGAGTTTGTTATAAGACTTTCCCTACGTAGTTTGGGGTAGGGAAATTCCTTTTTTTGGAAAAATTTCGTTATTGGGCACCCGGTTTTCGGGGGACTTAATTTAATTTTTCCAAATAGATGTTGTGTTTTGATTTAATATGTCCGTGAAAAAAAATTTATATTCCCCCAAAAAGGGTGAGTTTTTAATTTTAAACCACATCTAAACTTTTAAAAAACCCAAATTGGGGAATTTTCTAGCCGAAACCCCAAACCGAAAACTTCCCCCGACGTGGAAATTTTGGGCCGACATTTCCCACTGGTAATAGATGAAAAGGGAAAAGAATAAAAGCTATTTCTTTAATTGCACAAAAATTTTTCCCCGGTTTGGGCCCCCAGAACCTAAAGCTGCATTTTGACATTGGTAATTTGGTGACACTGGTTGGGGGTTGGAAAACCGTAACTTGACCTTATGGGGATGCCTCTCCCCCCAATCCCCCTGCTCGTTTGCAAACCAAAGCTGCAATTAAACCTAACCACAAACCTAGTAGCTGTTCAGTCTATTGCTGGTATAGGGGGGTTAAAGGAGAGTAAAATTAAGTATTGGAAATGCGGAAAAAAACTTTTGCTAGTGTTTTGTGTGTACTCCCTGCCTTCCCCTGTAAAACCCTTCAACAATTAAATTTCCAGAAAAATCCCAATATAAAAATTTGTGTGTGTTTTTGAAGAGTTTGGGAAAAGGAAAAGATAGAAAACCTTTTTTTAGCCACTTTTTTGTGATACTGCTGATTTATAGACAAATAAACATTTTGAAAGTTTTTTGAATGATACGACGTTATGAAATTTTTTAACCTTTTGTTTTTTCAAAAGCAAGTTCATTGTTTATGGCTGGGGGTTAGTTTGGTTTGGGTCACGTTTGGGTTTTGGTTTCGGGTTTATTTTTAAGCTATTTTAGGTCTATGCAAAGATTTGGTTACCCTTTTTTGGGGTTTTTTTGGCAAATTTGGATCAAATCAAAATGGTTTTTACGTCCCCCGGCCGGCCGGCCAGGCTGGCTGCATGAGCGAAGACTAAAGGGGCCGTAAATTGCAGATAAACTTTGCTACGGGTTTACTTTTGAAAATATATATTTTTAATTTTTTTTTTTCTAAAAAGTTATCATAGTATAATTACTCCCAGGGGGGGAGTTTAAATTATCCCGAAAACGCGAGAGTAAGGACGGCAGAAAGACCCATTCTCCTTAAAAATTTAACTTTTTTTTCTGTGTCCCAATTTTTTTCAAAAAATTTTTCCCCCTTTATTTTACAAACTAAGCTCATCTAAAATTTTATTACTCTAAATTGCCCCTTTTTTGTCTACTCTAGGGGTTAAGTAACTCAAAGCCATGAAAAACCACTTTCTAAAAGCCCTGTTTTTAAATATTTTATTTGGTCAATTTACATTTTCCCCCCAAAAACCCCCAAAAAATTTTCTGATGCCCCTTATGTTTTTTTGTTTTTTTTTATTTTTTTTGAATAATCTGCAAAACCGTTTCTGTCGTTTTTTTTTTTTTTTTTTTTTGAAAAAAATGCAAAAAAAAAAAAAACCAAAACCAAACCCTTTTACCTATACCTTACCTAACCTAACCAAAGCCCCAAAACCTAAACCTAGCTAACCAACCTAACCTATCCCAAACCCAAACCCTTTTGGGCCAAACAAAAAAAAAAAAAAAAAACTATCCACCAAAAAAAAAAAAAAAAAAAAAAAATTGCGACAAAAAAAAGGGTTTTTTTAGCAGATGATTAAAAAAAATTTAAAAACACACCAAAAAACAAAAAAGGGACCCCTCAAAAAAAATTTTTTGGGTTTGGGGTGAAACAAAATTATCCGCTTTTTCTCCCCCAATAAGTTAAAGAATGGGGATGGGGTATGGCCGCCCAAACCCAAAGATAATACTTCTTCAAACAAAGTTTTGTAGGTTTATGTAGCCACATATTCAGTTTTGGCAGCGCCTATATAGTACCTAATTGTAACTTTGCGTTCGATTTTTATAAATTTTAAAGACCCTTTTTTCGCATTCAATAATTTTTAAGAGAGATGGGGAAATTTCCCAAAAACGGCGGCCATTTCGAAAATTTCCTACTATTAAATTTTGGGTTTTAAAGGGTTTAAAGTCCTGCCAGCACTAAATTTAAATTGATACCCCAAAATTAAAAAGTAAAAATTAGTTAAGAGTGAGTGAGGATAACGTAAGTGTGAAGTTTTGCGTAAAGTCGGGAAGTTAATACCCAAATTTTGTATTTAAATTTTTAAGTGAGGATACGGGGGCCCCGGGGGCATATGGGACTATGGGGAATTGGGGGGGTTTGGATGGGACGGTTTAAAGCTGGGGGGCGCTGTTCCCGGGGCCAACGGGCACCCAGCCCCAATACGGCATTTAAGCCGCCCCAGACCACGTTCAAACCCCGCCCGCCAAAAAGGGGTAAGGGGACTCCCCTCCGCGGGGGGTGTGTGTTGTTGGGTTTTTGTGTGTGGTGTTTTTTTTGTTTGGTGTTCGTGTGTTTTGTGTGTTGGGGTGTGTGTGTTGGGGTGTGTGTGTGTGTTTTGTGGGTGTGGTTTTGTGTGTGTGTGTGGTTTTGTGTGTGTGTGTGTGTGTGTTTGTGTGTGTGGTTGGGGTGTGTGGGTTTGTGTGTGGTGTGTTTTTGTGTGTGTGTGTGTGTGTGTGTGTTTGGGGTGGGGGGGGGGGTGGGTGTGGGTGTGTGTGGGGTTTTGTGTGGGGTGTTGGGGGGTGTTGGGGGTGTTGTTTTGGGTGTGTGTGTGTTGGTGTGGGTGTTTGTGTGTGGTTTTGTGGTGTGTGTGTGTGGTTGTGTGTGTGGGGTGGGGTGTGGGGTGTGTGTGTGTGTGTGGGGTGTGTGTGTGTGTGTGGGGTGTGTGTGGGTGGGTGTGTGTGTGTGGCGTGCGTGCGTGCGTGCGTGCGTTGCCCTGGGCGTTTCCCTGCGTGGTGGGGTGCTGCGTGCGTGCCGTTTCGTTTCGTGCCCTGCGTGCGTGCGTGCGTGCGTTTCGTGCGTTTCGTCGTGCGTGCGTGCGTTTCGGGGCGTGCGTGCCCCGCGTGCGTGGGGTGCGTTTCGGGCGGCGTGCGTGGTGTGTGTGGGGTGTGTGTGTGTGTGTGTGTTTTGTGTCCCAAATTTTATGAAATCGGATTTGGGTCGGGTTTTGTCGCTCACGGTCTACTGTACTGTATTGCGGGTTTTTGACCCAAAGTGGTGTGTTTTTACAAAGCTTGATGTCATATCTAGTGTTTTAAAAAAGAAAAAAAGGGGGGGGTTTTTTTTTTTACAAATTTTCGTGAAAAAAAAAAAAATTTTAAAACCCCCATCATGCTTAAAGGGGATATTTTTTTTCAATACTGAGCAAGGGGTATATCAGAAAGCCGTTCCTCGCCGCATAGGCTACGTAGGGTTGCTCTTTATTAAATTTTTTTTGAAAAAAAATCTCTCGACTGCTGCAGTTTTTCACTGGGGATGGGGCGCATAGATTTTGATTATTTCAGTTATTACTGGGAAGGGCATGATGGAGATCCGGGGGGGGGGGGGGTCCTGAAGGGAGTCAGAAAACCACTTCAAATCATTTCTGGGCCAAATGAAAAGAAAGAAATGGAACATCCGCCCAAATTTTGTCAACAGTTTATCTACATCCTTTAAATCATAAAAGTCGCCAAAATGTGTTTTGGTCAGGAACTTGATTGGGTTTGCAGTATCTCTACTTCTTTTCCGGGTTTTTTGGGACAAAGAGACTGTGTAGCGTTAGATCATATCCCTTTTTTGTTTCCATCTTCTTTTAACCCACGTCGGATTTTTTGATCAAGGGGATCAAGAATGGGCAATACACTCTTTACTCTGAGAATTCTTCTACCCGTGAGCGAAGGTTTCATCTTAAATTTCAGAAAAAAGGGCTGTACTTTAAAACCTTTCCCGTAACCTTCCTGGGCCAACCTTTTAAACCCCCAAAATTTTTTTGGGGAAATTCGTTTCCCGCGTCCTTTTGCTTTCCCGAGTGGCTTTTTCATACACGCATGAAATTTCTTCTCCCCTTCCCATTTCCCCGGAAACCCCTTCAAAACACCACGGTGATTGTACCGCTACTTGCCCAAAACTAGGTCTCCCCTTCTGTAATACATTTGAAAGCGGGGGCGGCTCCATAAACACGGGCGTTGCCATCTCCAGGCCCGAAACAAAAATTCAAAGGGGGAGGCTACGCAACAGCATTGCGCATATCCACTTCCAGGGGCTGGTTGGGGGACTTTCAAATTTCTGACATAAATTGCACCACTCTTTGAACACCTTTTTCCCAAAATTCTCAAAGGGAGATTCGGGGGGAGGAAACCCCCTAACATTAGAAATTTCTTTTGCTCTGAGGATGAGATCCAGGGTAGATGGTTTAGTTGGGTTTTCCCAAAAAAGAAATTTTCGCCCTTTCTTGACATTTATATGAAAAATGTATAATTTTTAACACCACATTGAAAAAAAGATACAAAAAAAGCGATTTTACTTCGGCTTTTCCCCAAGAAAAAAAGATTCAAGCAGTAAGAAAGGCAGTGGAAAAAGCAAGGCTTCTTCATGGGGCATAAGAATTCTTGGTTTTCAGCCCCCTATTTAAATTTTTGTACCCCTCATATTCGCAGGGGCCATCATATCTTTTATTTGCAGATTTATATTTTCTTTAAAAAAGCCCGGGGGAGGGTCCCTAGCCCTTCACCGTGGTGCTTTCCACTCACCACTTCAAAAATAAACCCTTCCTTTACTCGTCATCATGCACTACCGAAAACACATTTTAGTGTTCATAATTCAGTGTGAAAAAAATCAGCTGTTTTTCATCCATCAGAAACAACGTATTTGGTGCCCGATCTCAATTTTAAATAGTCTTTCTCAATAAGTGTCCTAACCATAATAACAACCCAAATTTTTTTTTTCATTTGATGATTTGACAGCACGAAAACTTGAGGCCAACCCCGGGCTGCAGCAAAGCTAAAAAAATTCAAATGGTTATTTTTTACCTATCCTACTTTGCAAACCCGTTGGATAAGCTCCCAGAAATTGCCTCTGTTCATGCTTCACTCTCATGTTTTTTTTCTCAAAGGAATCCTTTTTCCCTTTCTAAGTACATAAGAAACAAAAGAAAATAAGAAAACTACAAAAGGCCCCTGGGCCTACACGAGGGAGTTCCTGTTACTTTTAAAACTACCACATC
Source organism: Chionoecetes opilio (assembly GCA_016584305.1). Lineage (NCBI taxonomy): Eukaryota > Metazoa > Arthropoda > Malacostraca > Decapoda > Majidae > Chionoecetes > Chionoecetes opilio. The sequence continues at coordinate 42,091 of JACEEZ010010183.1, read as the reverse complement.
CACCTTTCAAACTCCCTCCATGAGTTTTATTACCCCTTTTAAAATTCTATAATGACTCCGCACTAAATACCTTTTACTAAAACCATTCCAATATTTTTCCCCCCCTTTAAATTTTGAACCCTTTTTTTATATTTTCTTTTTTAAAACTCGCCTTTTCCCGCATGAATCCGTTACTTCTTTTTCTACCCTTTAAAAGCCGTAGAACTTTTCACCTTTTCCTTTTTTTTATCCCCCTTTTTCCCCTTAAAAGCTTTTCTATCAGATCGCCCCTTACTCTGCGTCTCTCGGAAAATGAGGGGTAAATATAATGCTTCAATTTTTTCTTTATAAAATAAAGTTACTCATCCCCTTGGGAAAAAATTTGGGCATCTTTCTCTGCACGGGTTCTTTAAAAAGGTTATATCCCCTGTAATTTTGGGGACCAAAAATGAACCACATAGTCTAGGTGAGGGCCCGACTAAGGCCAAAATAAAACTTTAGAAAAACCTCACATTTCTACTTTTTAAAACTTCTGGAATGAAACCTAACATTTTTTTAGCTCTATTTTTTGCCCCAAAAACATTGTTTCCTAGGGCGGAGGCTGAGCTCACCCTACTCCAAGATCTTTTTCCCCCTTCTGATTTTTTTTTACGAAAACATTGCGTATGGGGGTATTATTACCAGGTTTTTTTTTAAAAAACATTTCCTAAATCTGCCCCTTAAACAAAAATTAAAGCCATCGCCTTGACTACCCACTCATTAAATTTATCTAAGTACCCTGCAATGGTTTTTATCAGACTGTGAAACCCAAAAATCCTACCACCTTAGGGAAACATCACAAAATTACTGAATCACTGCTAATTTCCCCTATCCCCAAATTGTTATGTAAAACAAAAAAGAAATGGACCCCAAAAAAGGGCCCTTTTTGGGGAAATCCCTTTTTCCCTCCCCCATTCAGATTAGAAACCTTAAAATTTTAAAAACCCTTTTTTGCCTTCACTTTTGCCAAACTTGACCCCAAAGAAGAACCCCAATTATAAATTTTTCATCAGTCTGTTTCAAAACCTCACTCAGCCAAATCACTTTTTTCCCTTTTGGGAAATTTTTACTCACCCAAAGGGAAATTAATTCAATTTTATATTTTCAGGCCAACGTCAGAGAAAATGTATAAATTTAAAGATTTTAGAGGTAGAAATAAAAATATGATAAAAAGGCAAGTGAAAAACAAACATTACTAAAAATAAAAATCAAAGGAGGGTCTGGTGACCATTCAAACCCCACACAGGGAAATGCGCTCCACCCACCAGAAAAGATTTAAAAAAATTGGGAAATTTTAAAAAATTTTTTTCAAAAAAAAGTTTTATGTATGATAAAAAGCCTATTCCCCCACGGGAAAAAACAAATTTTAAGTGAAAAGGGGAGGGGCTGAAGCACCCCAAAACCCCCCCACTGGACAACCCCCGGGACAATATTTATATATATTATAATTAAGGGGAAAAGAGAGAAAAGGGAGAGAGAAAAGAGGAGAGGAGAGAAAAGAGAGGGGAGAGAGGGGAGAGAGAGAGGAAAAAGGAGAGAGAGAGAGAGAGAGAGAGAGAGAAGAAGAGAGAGGGTATATACGGGGGGAGATTTTTTTGAGAAAGATCTCGTTAAAAGTGTTTGCTAGTTTACGGGTTTTTTATTCTTAAAAATATTTTCTCTTTGTCTTAAGTGTGTCTTTTTCTCTTTTTTAATCACTTTTATGAACTTTGCCGTAGCCCTTTTCATGTTTGCTGTACGCGATTTTGGGGCTAAGAACCCTTCTTCAGCAGCATATGGAAAATTTTCTCCTCAAAGGGTTTTAGGGGGCATGATTAAAATGCAGGGAAGCGCTATTTTTAGCCCGGGCTGCCCGCCCCCCCCGCAGCCATTGCGGATTTGGTTTATTGGGAGATGCCGCTAAAAGGCTGCGTGGGAGGGAGACCGGGGTATTTAAAAACCCTTTACCTCGAAACTTAAACATGCCCCCCCTCAAACTCCTGAGGAGAAAAAAATCTTCCATATTCGCGAAGAAGGGTTTTTAAACCCGGGAAAACGCGTACAGCAAAAAGGGCAAGTACGGCAAGTCATAAA
>JACEEZ010010183.1:20000-37500 GCA_016584305.1 Chionoecetes opilio | reverse complement strand
GTTTCCCCAGTAGGCCTACTCTCGTTGGCTACTCTCTTGTGGTTGCTGTATCGTATAGAAACTACAACCATTTTTTTCAGATAAAATATAAAGAGAACTGAAAAAAAAAAAATGGAAAACTAAATTTGTATTAGATGATATGGTAACACTCCCTGACGTATTAGCCCTTTAAACACGCGTAGTGCATTTAAAATACGCACGAAAGTTTAAATGAACATACATCTGGCAGAGCTGATGATGCCAAAACCAAATTTTCTTATTTTTTGATGAAATTCAGCTTTTCAAAACTTACCCCTCCCCAAAAGTAATAAGAGTATAAATCTTGCATAATTATGATGGAGAAAAATTGAATACCCAAAGACTACTTATACTGGACTTGCTACTCAGTTTAGGCTATTTCCAGTGGAGACCAATGCCGCGATTCCTGACATTTTCGAACATCACTCCCATTTCCCTTCCTATGGTTTATCAGTATAAATTATATTCTGTTATCTTCGTAAATGTGTGTTCTATAATATTGTCAAATAAAAAACAGTAAAATACACTAAGGAAATGCAGTTATGAGACAAAGAAATATGCATGAACTTTATATTTATTAACTTAAACTCTTCGCCATTTAATATTTTGCGAGAATTTTTTTTACAAGGAGCATATCAATAGAAGCGGAATGTATTCGCTTTCCATTGACATGTTTCGTTTTCTGATAAATGAATTAGCACTATGCATACATTAGCGTTAACTAACTTACCCGATTGATGATGTTATTTATTTAGTTAACGCTAGTTTATGCATAGTGCTAATTCATTGATCAAAACACAAAATATATCAATGGAAAGCTAATAAAATAAACTCGCTTCTAGTATTGCATATGCCTTCATGTAAAAAGTTTTTATGGCTAAAATATTATTAGAATGGCGCAAGCAGTTTAACTCTGTGAATATTTAAGTTCATCGCATATTTCTTCAGATTCTCATAACGCGTATTTCTTAGTGCTATATTACAGGTTTTTTTATTTTGATAATAAAATATCTCAACCGGAAACATTTACAATGATAAGAATGTAAAATTATACTGATAAACCCATATTCAAGTTACTGTAATTCATAGGAAACACTTTTTTACTTGCGGCGATCCGATCTGTATGATAGATATTTTTTATTAGTTAACCAGGTTATTTATAGCATAGTACTAATTACCATTTATCAGAAAGGAAATATATCAACGGGGAAAAGGTAATAGAAATCTGCTTCTATTGAGATGCTTCCTTGATCTAAATTTATGTTGTTTTCGCCAAAATATTAAATGGCCGCAAGATGTTTAAGACTTCATGTAAAATGAAGCTTATTTTAAAATTGTCTATATGCTTCAATGCCGTAAAAGTTTTACTCGCAAAAATTCATTAAATGGCGAAGCAGTTTTAGGTGGGAAATATTCATAGTTTATGCCCATCAATTTCCTTCATAGTCTCGCATATGCCGCATTACTTTAGATGTGTGCCATTTTCAGTATTTAATTGGCATCATAATATTATAGAAATAACATTACGATGCAAACATAAATATCATTTCTTATACTGATAAACCATAGGAGTCCGCGGGAAATGGCATGCAGTGATTTCGAAACATTTTTTACCTATAGCCGATCAGCCCCTACTCATCTCATAGTCCTATTCACCTCTAAACTGGATTCCTTAGACGGCTAGCGAGGCTGCCTACGACTGCCTAGCCCGAGTTTGTAAGAGACTGATCGCTTGAAATTGGCTGAATACCTAGGACCTCGCGGACACTAATACCTGGGTGGCCGATGGTGAGTGGCTACTTGTACGCCGGCCTAACCAAACCCCTTGCGTTGCAATCAGAAAAAATATTTTATATTCCTTGGACTTAATACGCTCATCTGTTACACAAGATAGGCCTATTTTGTTATGCATCAGTGAATGCAGGCAGTGATTGTTCAACAACAACACTGCCCATATCATAGCTCTAATAAGGCGCTAAAAATAAAGTCAGCATCATGCACTATCACAACGACGATAGCGACGCGACTGTATTAGGTTTCAATTCATTCGAAAATAGTTAGTACTCCGATACCCACGATTTTACCATAGCCTACCAGATGACTTATTTATGAAAGCACTGCAGCCTGACCACCCCCCCGAGCACTTGATCTTATTCATTCTATCATATAAACGAAATTAATATCAATAAGGAGAGCTAAATTAAAATTCCGCTTTATTGATATGATTCATGTAAAAAGTTTCTCTCGCTAAAAAAATTAAAATGCCAGCGAAGAATTTAAAGTGAATATTTAAGTGTCTACATGCATATTTTTCCAGAGTCTCAGTACAATTGAAATAATCTTTAAGGCCTATTGTTATCAGTTTTACTTATTTGATAATATTATAGAACAAACATCTTACGATGATAAAGATAGATTAATTCTATAACTGCATAAACCATAAGGAATGGGAAATTAGGAGTCGCACGTCGCTTTCGATAACAATTTTCTTACCTTGCCCCATCCGGACTCCGCTGGAGCATCGCTCGGCTGAAGTCGGCGTTGGCGCGGCAATCCCATAACTCTGTAGCTGAGGATACTAACAAGTCCCGGTAATCACGTACCAGTAGTCGCTCTTAGGATAGCATTTAATTTTAGTGCAATGTATCATTTACAAGCGTATTAATAAGGAAAAACTGCGGCACCCCAAATCGTCAACATTAGGCAATTGACCGCGCCTATGCCTAGCCAAGTTTTCACCTGGCCCTACCCGACTTATCGAGATGGCCCACATCCGATATTTATTATAGCTGTCTATGGAGCCTACAGTCCACCAGAGTATAGACTACCCTTTTTAAGCCGCCCATATGACACTTTTATACGTTCCCATGCCCCTAGAAATGCCATTCGGACGCGATCACGACCCAGACCACGGATAGGGCGCAGCGCGAGGGAGCAGACAGACAGCCCGTCAAACTATTCAACTCTCTCCTCTACTAACTACGGTCTCCTGTTTTAATTATACATCTCGACTTCAACTACCTCTCTCTCCCCAACTTCTTTTTTTTTTTTGTACTATATCTCTTTCGTCCTCCTTCCTTCGGTGCTTTCTACTACTGTCTCTAGCTCCCTATCAACTCTTTTCCTCTATTCTCTGCTAATCCTTCCGAGAGATCCATCCCCTAGACACCTACTCTCTTTTTTTTCCAAACTCACTTTCTTAACTCTCCTCCATCGTCCTCTCTCTGCGCTCCTCTCTCGTCCGCTAACTCTCGTACTCTTCCAGCTCTACTTCCTCATGCTCCCTCACTCCTGTTCTCTACTCCTCTCTCTCTAGTCTCTCCTCTACTACTCTCTCTCTCCTTGCTCTCTACTCTAACTATCTCTACTCTATCTCTCTCTCTCCTTCTCTCATACTCTCATCGCTCTCTACTCTAACCTCTCTCTATCTCTCTCATCTACTCCTCTCTCTCTTCTCTCCTCTCTCTACTCTCTCTCCTCTCTACTCTCTCTCTACTCTACTCCTCCTTTCTCTTCTTTTTCATCTACTATTTCTTACTCCCTCCTCTTCCTTCTCCCTCTTCATCCTCCCACACGCCCATGAAAATTACTCACGATATTATCACATACCTGGCCTATGATGTATATATTATATATATATATACTTAATATATATACGTATATATATATTACCTATATAATATATATATCTCTCATTTTATATAATATTATACACCCTCCCCCCCATATAATAGTACTATATATATATCAGCCTACATAATATACACATCATAGCCAGTATAGTGATATTATCGCTGAAGTATTTTCATCGCGGGTGGAGGATGAAGAGGAGAGAGGAAGAGGAGCAGGAAATTGGCTGAGCAAGAAATAGTAGTATATAGAATGCAGAAGAAAGAAAGGCAAGGAGAGATGAGAGAGCCTGCAGATGAGACGAGAGAAGCAGAGATGAAGAGAGAGAGAGATGAGAAGAGGAGAGCAGAGAGAGAGCGATGGAGAGCGAGACTAGAGGAAGATTCAGAGTAGGAGAGATGAGACAGGAGAGGATGAGAGAGAAACCGGATTGATGAGAGACCGAAGGAAGCATAAGAAGACGAGATGAGACACGAGTCGAGAGAGAGACGAGCAGAGAAGAGCAGAGAGAGGAGGAGATGAGAGAGAGACGAGAGCAAGGTAGAGAGATGAGAGACGAGAAGAGAGAGATGAAAGAGAGGAGCAGAGATACGATAAGAACTCTACTGAGAGAGAGCAGAGGAGAGAGCAGAGAGGACGAGGAGAGAGATGAATGGGAGGAGAAGAGGATGAGATGAGATGAGATGGAGATGAGCGAAGCAGTGAGAAGATGAGATGATCGAAGGCAGAGAGGAGATGAGAGAGAGACGAGTCGATGATGACGAGACGATGTCGAGGAGAGAGAGCAGAGAGAGAGAGAGAGAGAGAGAGAGAGAGGAGGGAGAGAGAGGAGAGAGAGAGACGAGAGGAGGAGGAGAGAGAGGGAGAGAGAGAGAGAACGAGATGGGAAGAGGGAGAAGAGAGAGAGAGAGAGAGACGAGAGAGGAGAGAGATGAGAGAGAGAACGAGCGAGAGAGAGAGGAGAGAGAGATGAGAGAGAGAGAGAGGGAGAGAAGAGAGAGGAGAGAGAGAGATGAGAGAGAGAGAGAGAGAGGGAGAGAGGAGAGAGAGAGAGAGAGAGCGAGAGATGAGAGAGGAGAGAGAGTCGAGGGAGAGAGAGAGAAGATGAGAAGGAGAGAGGAAGAATTGAGGAGAGCAGAGAGAGGAGAGAGAGAAGAGAGAGAGATTGAGGAGAGAGAGAGAGACGAGACGAGAGAGAGAGGATGAGAGAGAGAGCGAGAGAGAGAGAGAGAGAGCGTGAGCGTCGCGAGTGTACCCTTCCCCGCTAAAATATATGGCTAAATCTGCGGTAAGCCGCTACTAGAACAGGGTGATCACTCGTAGGTTAACAGGATAAGTTTACAACATAGTAAGTGTTTGCTGAATAGGGTCGTGCCACTTGTGGCGCGGAGGTAGGAGGAAAATTTACCAAGTCTTACATCGTAAATGGTTTGCTGAACCAGCCCCTAGAGTCGTAAGGGATCATGTTATACTCTGCTTTTCACCATGGCAAAAATATGGGATCCAGGAAAATTTTTGGGGGGAAAAGGTTTTTCATACAAGATAACGGGAAGGATGACACTGTTCGTTCCGCATAAATGTAAATAATTATTTTTTTGAATTATATTTTTTATTTTCCGAATGGTAGAAGAGAGAGAGAGAGAGAGAGGAGAGAGAGAGGAGAGAGGAGGAAGAGAGAGAGAGAGGAGGAAGAGCGCGCGCGCAAAAGGGCAATCACTAAAGGACACCTTTCCGGCACCAGACGTGAGGTGAAATCTGCGAGTTCATAGAGGGTTCAAACAGACTCATGGGGGGACAAAATTCCTCAGGTGGACACACCAAGTAAGGCCCCACCCTTTCCCGTAACGAACCACATTAGCGCCACTAATTCAATTTTTGGCGCTTATTAAAAATTTGTCCACAAAAAAAACGCAACCACGATATAGCCACAAACAATCTCCCGATGCCTGAAAAAATTAGCTTTTATAAAGTCAGCGGGGTAAGATGGTCACGATGGGTCATGATGCTGTAAGATTTAAGTAACGAAAGGCCGATTTTAGAAAAATAACTATAATTTTTTATACGATAAACCACGATAAACCGCCATGAACGTATCATAATAGGTAAAGAGTTTAAAACAGCAACCCGGGCAAGGATCTGGGGGTGGATCGAGAGATGCCTTTCCCCGCCCTTTGCAGCCTCAAAGAGTGCTCCCACACGTCCGTCTGTGCCACAGGAACCAGCGGTATTTTTCTCACAGAAAAAACTTAAAATAGTAGTGCTACTGTGGAACGAAGGCGAAAATCCTCGACACCCAAACATTTCAACTCCACATACAGCAGAAATTGAAAGAAGAAGAAAAGGGCGAGCAGACAAAAAACGGGATAGAAGGAAAATATGTTTTTGGGTTTTGATCTTTGATTGGAAGGAGAAAAAAAGGATGGAAGTGGGAGCACCCTTTACAGGAAAGTCATCAGATAAGATCAGAAATCGGTCCGCAACTTTAGAAGGCGGGAGCTCTTAAAAAAAAAACGGGAAGAGTGTGTCATCGCATCCAAAACAAAACACCTTTTAATTAGAGTGAACCCCTGGACCCGGGGGTATATATCAAGTTTACATAAAAAAAATTATCAATCCACGGGGATAACTACCCAAAACTGTGACTTCGTGACTTTCCCCAGACCCCCGTTAGCTGTATTATGACACAATCTCCCCTTCTTAGGGTTTTCATGACGCATCCTTGGACAATAAAGATACAGTATGTAGTCTGAACTGTATTTAATTATTAGTTTACTTGACTCAGTCATACTTGTGCAGAGGTCGGCAACCATAATTCGAAAGAGCCAGTTTTTAAAACTTGGGAAAAAAGCAGGGATGGGCCCCCGTGTAAAAATTTTGAATGGAATACGAAAAAAGTACAAATTAATAAATACAAAATTTACCCCAATATTTTCCTAGAGACCTAGGACCTAGGGGCCCAAACATTTTAGCGGCTATCTAACGTATTTATCTCTAAATTTTTTAACGCTAATTTGGTCATTTTTAAATGGTGGCGGAGAAAACTGTCTCTTAACCCCCTTTAGCGGATATCAAATTTATAGGCCTACCCCCCCGTGCGGCAGGTTTTAAATTAAAATATATAATAATTATGATCATATTTTAAAGGCCTAAATGAATAGGATGCTCATTCCCTACCAGAAAATCTATGTTTCGTCTTGGTGGAGGCTACCAGATAAGTAAAGGGTTTCGTCAAAGTGCAGAACAGGGCCTGACCGTGCTGCCAGGGGCGCCCAATGAAACTATTACACTAACATAAAACAGCTATTTTGGTAAATAAATGCTTTTATCATGCATTTTTCCCTTCATTCATACTTCTGTTTTAATCCATCAAGAAATTATTGAAACTCGATATTTTCCTCGCCCTTGAAGTAGAGGGCGCGGCAGCGTCAAAACGTTGACGTACCGCTTGCCCTTTTTAGGGCACAAATAACTCACGCAAGCAGAAAAAAGGGGTTCATTTTATCGGAACACTTTACCGTGATACAAACCTACACAAGAATTTTACCCGTAATACATTTAGCGCGCAGTTAAATACAGAAAACATATATTACCAGCCGCAGCGAACCCCTTTAAAAGCTGAGGGGGACCCTATTTTTACCAGCCGCATGAAGGGGGTAAAAGAGCCGCATGCGGCTCCCGGAGACGCAGATTGCCGACCCCTGCTAAGTAAGGAAATGGGAGAGGAGGGTATAGATGAATGAAGAATTTTTAAGTCACCAGGACCAGATGAAGTTATCCCAGAATATTCAATTATGAAAAGAGGGTGTTTGTGAGTCGTTGGTGCTAATTTTTAGGAAACGGTTGATTAGGCGAAGTGCAGTAAATGGGGGAAAAGGGAAATGTACCCCCCATATTTAAGAAAGGGATGAGGATAATGTCAAATTATCGACCCGTTAGTGAAAACGTCAGGGGAGGTAAATTTTTGGGAATCTTTTATTGCAAAAAGCATTAGGAGCATATTGAAAAATAACATAGTTTGGTCAATGATTACAACAGGATTCAAAAGGGTAGGTCATGTCTCCCCCAATTTATTGAGTTTTTATAAGAAATTTTAGTGACAGCAATAATAAGGATTATGATATAAATCCTGGACTTTAGTAAGGCATTCGAAAGGTTTTTCCACACGAGAGACTCTTAAGTAAGATTAAGGCCCAGGGAAATAGATGGGAAAATTTTTCGTAAGATCAGAGCGGGTAAGTGATAGGGAACAAAGGGTTTACAATTAAGTGGTCTAAATTAATGGGGGGAGGTGACAAGTGGGGTCCCCAATGGTTTTTTGGGGGCCATTACTATTTTTGATATCACCAACGACTGGATAGTGAATTAGCGTTTACAGTAAGTTGCTGATGTAAAAAGGTAGGGAGGATATTTTTCCAGTTGATGTAAAGATATTGCAGGAAAACTTAGAAAATTAATAGCGGGTAGTCAGGTGGCAGATGGAATCAAAATTGAAAGTGCGGGGTTATGAATGTTGGGAGGAAAAAACCCCGGCAAAAGATACACCATACATAAGTATCGTGAAAAGATCAGAAAGGGGAGAAAGATCTGGGAGTGCGAGTGAGCTCGACCCCCCGATAGGAAACAATGAATTTAGGCAGAAAAAAGAGTAATAGGGGGTTTTAAAATTTTTCCAGAAGTGTTAAAAGAGAGGGATGAGGTATTCTAAAGTTTTTTTGGCTCGTCAGACCCACCAGACTATGCGGTTTAATTTTTGGGCTCCGTTTTACAGGATGGATATAGCTTTGCTAGAATCAGTGCAGAGAAGGAGACCAAAGATTCATGAGAGCGTAAAAATTTATTTATGAAAAGAGATTCAATAAATCATTGGGGGAAGCCGGGGGGCGCGTCGCCCCGCCCACCCCAGGCACACTCCGGGGGTCACCTTGCGGAGTCCCATGCAGGCTACCCCCCCACAAGAAATTTCGACAAAAAGCAAAAATTTCCCCCAGAACGAGTTTTTGTGGTCCCCCCCTTGGCCCCCCAGCCGGTTTATCTTTTACATATAAAACCCCGGGGAAAGGGGGTTTTAGGGTAGCGTGCAAATGCCCATATACCGAATTTGGGCCTTTTGACGGATATCAAAACTATGCCTCGTTTAAGTTCAGGGAATCGCGGGTTTTGACACGAAATCATCCAGCAATACCCCTGTTCTTCGAAAAACTATTAAAAAGGCATCGTTTCGCCTCTTCAAGTCGCTTTTTAGTTCTAGTCTCAAAATGGACCCTACCCATAACTACGTCAATTTTTGTTTACATCGGGCTTTGTGGGGATAAGGCGGGGTCGCCCGGGGGGCCCTACGAGGGGGAAAACTACGGCGAGGAAGAATTCGATTTTTTTGCGCAAAATTTGATATTCCAGGTGCTATTTACTGTGCTCTGTTCTCGCGACAACCTATAGAGAAGACCGAGGTAAGGCTGATTTGAGAGGTTTAAAAACCAAGTAAACAGTTCTTTTGTAGGCGTAATTTTCAGGGGATGATAGTGCCTCCGGGTGCATGGCAGCGGCCTGGCTACGAATGGGGGGCCTGGTTCGACCGGGCCCGGGGCAAGTCGGTGACCGCCTCCCCAGCTTTTCTTATTCCTTTGGGGGTTGATAATGGGTACCGGGGAAACTGGGGAAGGTAACTGTGGAAACCCCGGGGAGTCAAACTACCCCTGTCCCCGGGGGTAACGGGTCCTCACCCACCACAGGCCTAAGGCTAATGCTACGGAGATGAGACCGCAGCCACGCGCAGTTTAGCTATGCCCCCATCTTTTCTTTATAGTTTTAAAATACCTTTATTAATTGAGTTCCTTTTGTGTCTTTCTCAAATAAGTAGTGCTACATCAGGTTTAAGTGTTATTTGACGAGCCAATGAATACTCTTGAGTCTATACCAACAACCAATTTTGTTTTGATTATTTTATTACCCCATCCAAAAAAACAAGTTGCAAAACCCACGGGGGACATTACCCACCCTTTGCCTCTTTGGTCCCTGCAGGTACTGTCGTTACCGATTTTTTTATCCTACACAAAGGGGAAAAACTCCCCGAGGGTAATGTTGGGTTTGGTATCCATCATTTCGCCCACATGCCATTTGCCACACCATGGAGTCATTTCGCCCACCCTTGGAGTCATTTCCCACCTTGGGTCTAAGGAGCTAGGGGGTTGGTTAATTTTTAGGTGTCGAAACCCCCCAAAAACCCCCCGAGGGGGTTAGGTTAGATTTTTTGGGTTGGGTTTAGGGTAGTTAGATTGGGTAGTTATTTAGTTTTTGGTTGGTTAGGTTTTAGATTAAAATTTGGTTAGGTTAGATTTGGTTGGGTAGGTTAGCTTTGGTTTAGTTTTGGTGGTTAGGTTATCGGTGGTCAAGCCCCCTGCTAGGGAAAGGGTTAATTTTGGGTTTGGGGTTAGGCAATTTTTTAGATAAAGGGAAATTCCCTAGTTAGGGAATTTGACCCCCCCTACACAACTCTTAATTACGTGTTTCCGAGAAATTTGTTTCCCACCCAAAAAAAACCCCGCTTTCCCACAGGCCCCCAAAGCTATTTTGGGGAAGGGGAGAAAATTGGGAAACACTAGAAATTTTCCGTCATTCGCCCAAGGTTAGGTGGTTCATTCCATTTTTTGCCAGAGGGAAAATATAGTTAATGACTCGTGAATGGTGTGTGGGGGAATTGATCTTATATGTGGGCGAATTTACTTAATGTGGACGAAAAGTCTTGTGGGCGAATTGAGTGTGGGGGAAAAGACGAAAAAATGCCTGACCAAAATAAAACCTAACGTAACCCAAAAATTTAACCCACCCCAGCAGGGGGCTTGACCCCCGAAACCAACCTAACCAAATCAACCCAAGTAACTAACCAACCAAATCTAAACCTAACCAAAAATAATCTAAACAAAATTTAAACCCAAAACTAACTAAACTACCCCAAATCAACCTCCCTAACCTAAAACCAAACAAATCTAACCTCCTCCTACGGGGGTTGGGGGGTTTTCCCACACACTAAACAAAATAACCCTAACCTCCTAGTCATATAGACACCCTAGGGGGGCGAAATGACTCCATAGTGGGCGAAATGACCCCATGGTGTCAAAAGGCATGTGGGCGAAAGACCGGATACCAACCAACCATTACCCTCGGGAAGTTTTCCCGATTTGTGTAGGGGAAAAAAATCGGTGGGGCGACGTACCCTGCAGGGACCCTGGGCAAGGAGATAATTCACCGTGGTTATGCAACTTGTTTTGGATGGAGTAAAAGATAAATCAAAGCAAAGGTTTGGGGGTTTTAAAACTCTAGAGTATTTATTGGCTCGCAAGAACAATTAAAAAAACCTGATGTAGCACACTTATTATGAGGAAAAAACAACAAAAGGAACTCAATTTAAAAGTATTTTTTACTATATAACATGAATAGTAAAGCCTCAAAGAGAAAAACACGACGATGAAAAAAATTCGAGTTGTTTTGGGCGAAATGATATTCCAGGTGCTATATTTTGTGCCCCCTGACAAAATTGAGAAGACCTGAGGTGAGGTTGATGTGCAAAGGCTTCTAAAACCCGGAAAAAAAAGTCACAGCAGAGTCTCATTAAGAAATAAGCAAGTGGAGGGGGGAAAATTAGTACCACCAGTTGCTTTCCTTTTTACGAAGCTTGTTTGATTCTGTTTTTTTGGTTTTTAAGCCTTGACATCAGCTATACCTCAGGTCTTTTTCTATAGGTCGTCAGCGAGAACAGAGCACAGTAAGTAGCACCGGAATATCAATTTGCGAAAAGAAATCGAAATTCTTCCATCGCCGTTTTTCCCCTTTGAGGTCCCCCGCGGCGACCCGCCTTTTCCCCCCCAAGCACGATGTAAACAAAACCCTGACGTGTTAGTCTGGGGGGCCCCTTTTTAAAGTGAGACAGGGGTCAAAGCAACTTTAAGAGCCGGATCTTTGTTCCGCACAGGCACCGACAAAACCAAATTCCCTGTTGACGAGTCCATAACACCGTGGGCATGCCAACCCCCGTAAAGCTCGGTTTCCCCCCCTTCCCCCTTTTTCGGGCCGTCAACAATAAAGACGTGACAATGACGTCACAACAAAGTCTACCGCACCCCCGTACCGCTGTAGGGCCCGGCCGTACAAAGTTAAATTCAAGTCATCTCTCCCGCTCGGCGGTGTCCGCTCGAGCGGAGTTGCCAACTGTGCCCAGTTACCACAAATACCCCTTAAGCGGTGATGATGGTGACGTCATTGTTGTTGTATGGCGGCCGTACAAGCGGAAGGTGGGAACCGGGCTTAAGATTTTGACGTGACCCGCCGTCATTAGGGGCTGCAGTACAAGGTATGTAAAACTTTCCAAAATTCCCAAATCCTCGCCACACGTATGAACAGGGTACACTGTACTGTTTCATCTAGTAAGCCTCCAAAAAATCTGGACCTTGGTCTTGAGCCAGGAGACCTCGAGTTCCAAAGGCTTTGCCTCCTCGTGCAACGCCTCGAGAGCCATCACCAGGACCTCCGGCGACTCAGCAAAGATTACTGCATCATCGGCTAAACCAAGATCAGTGATCTTGGTGATGCCGAGGGATGCTTCCAATCACTTTGACTACAACTTTGCCCAATACCAGTCATACACGTGTTGAAAAGTGATGGGGCAAGAAACGCACCCTTGCCTAACTCCTGTATTCACAGGACAGAAGCTGGATACACCCCCCCCACATTTCACAGCACTCTCAGTCCCAAAGTAAGGCCCAGTCATCAAACCAATAGTCCTTGCAGGAACCCCGAGAAGTGTAGAAAGTCCCAGAGTGACTCACGATCCACTGAGTCAAACGCCTTTTTGAGATCAACATAGGCTGCAAGCATCCCCTGTCGAAACTCACGTGGGCGTTCAACCAGGACACGAAGGCTAGGATACGGTCGTTTTTGACTTACCAGGCGTGAACCCAGACTGCTGAGGTCTCTGATGCTCAGCAGATGACTGCGGATCCGCGTCAACAATAGATGGGCAAGCACCTTGCCTGGCACGGTGAGCGGGTGTAATGTCGCGGTAATTGTTGCAGTCCTGACAGCCCCCTTTCCCTTTCCAGATCGGGACGACTACCCCCCTTTTCCAGTCAGGGGGAAATGTTGTCCTGATTGCCACACGGCAGTCAGGACAGCATGCAACCCGTGGATCATGGCCTGACCCCCAGCTTTGAGGAGCTCCGCACTGATATTACAGACATCAGCTGCCTTTCCACCCCTCAACTTTGCTAAATACAGCCTCTTTGACTTCGTCAAGAGAGGGTGCGGCTTCGTCAAAAGGGAGGATCGGGATCCACTACCCCTAAACAGTGGTGTGAAGCTGGTTTAAAAGGGACGATCCACCGGAACAAAATGCCCAGAGTATCAGCCCATCTCCTTTATTGTAGATTTATATAGATTGAAGCTATAAAATTATACTCAATCGAGAGACGTAGAGTAAGGGGAGATCTGATAAGAAGTTTTCAAGTGGATAAAAGGGATACAATAAAAATTATCACTATTTGATGGAGCTTCCTTTGGCTAACCCATCATTTGGTTAAATTATTATAAGTGCTTTTAGACGTTACAATAAATAATAGGGTATTATGATTCATTACTAGGAGTGTTACAAGTAGAAGTGCTGAGGTTATTCTAAAGCTTTGTTTGGCTCTAATCAGACCTCACCTAGACTACTGTATACTGTTCAGTTTTGGTCTCCGTATTACAGAATGGATATAGCCTTTTTAGAATCAATGAAGAGAAGATGACCAAAAATTTATACATGGGATGCATAACTTTAGTTATGAGAAGAGATTAAAAGCTATAAAATTTACATACTCGAGAGACGTAGATTTAAGGGCGAATCTGATAGAAGTTTTTTAAGTTAATAAAGGATATAATAAATCAATCAACATTGGGGGCATACGCCGGGGGGCGTCGCCGACCACCTCGACGCCACTCCGGGGGTCAAAAAGCGCGATTCTCAGCAGGCTCCTTTCCTATACCAAGCAGATCTCGACAAAGTTATATAATAAAGTAGATGTAAAAAATGTTTTTACGGCTAGTAACTAGGGTAGAACAAGAAGTAACGGATTTAAGCTGGAAAAGGGTATATTTAAAAAAGAACTAGGGAAAAACTGGTTCACAAATACGATGGTAAATGATTGGAATGGACTCAGTAGACAGGTAGTTAGTGCGGAATCTGTAGGGAGCTTTAAAAAGAGGCTAGATCATTTCATGGATGAGGATGAAAAGAAGGTAGGTTGTACCTAGAAAGTTAAGGATGGGCAGTTGAACAAAGAGCAGTATAATGTGATGGCTAGAACAGTTAAAAAATTTACAATAATTAGCTAGCTATTAGCTAGATGCCAGAAGTCATGCGAGGAGTTTGATTCAGAAAGATTTTGACATTTTCTATGTAGCTACGAAGGAGTTTCTGGTAAAGTGAAGAAAAATTTTGGCATGATTACTGGCAGAAATATAAAGGGCTTGAGTTTCAGGAGATGGATAATTACCGTCTGTGAGCTGCTTCTCTATCTTGGAACAAGCATGGAGAAAACAAGCAGAGTAAACCAAGGTTGATGGGCCTTTAGGATTTAGAGAAAGTGTGTGGAATGTACGCCTTCCTGCCAGAGGAACAATGACCTAAGTATGGCTCTGCCAAAGGGATGGGTCTCTGACATGGAAGCAATTATCATTTCATGGAAATCAGAGTAGTACGGCCTTAGGTTCTCCAAATTAGTGAGTTGAAATGCCAGAAAGCACGGTGGGTCTCGGGGCGGCATCGGAGCATAGGACAGATTACATAAATAAGATGTGATCGGAGGAACAACCGAATGGTGTATTAATAGTTTCACGAGTAAGCCGCAGGGTTAGTAGTTAGGAAAAGATAAAAAAGTTGGGGAGATATCAAGGCGGTAAGTAATACCGGTAAGGTAGAGTTATATGGGCAGCATATGGGAGTTCTTAGGCCATTCGACCCCCCGATTGCTACATGATTTGGCATCTGGAAGGATTTGAACTCGGTATTTATAGATATTATATATATATTATATATTATATCATATATATACGATGCTATATATATACATCTATACATATATTATATATACAGTATAATATCTATATATATATATAATATAATATATATATATACACATATTATATATATATATACATATACATATATATATATATATAATATATATTATATATATATATGATATATATATATATATATATATATATTAATATATATATATAAGCGTCCCCCCCCCCCCCCCTTAAAGACGCCCACCAGGGCGGACTTTGGCTAGCTCCTGCGGAGGGCTCTTGGTGGGCTTCGGCCCACCACCTGTGTTTGGTGGGCCTTCCAAACAAGCCTCTCCAGATGCCCATTCTAACTTTCCTGAATAGCACATCACCCCAACCCATTCACTCCCCATTACCCATCACCCCACCCATTCACTCACCCATTACCCATCACCACACACCATTCACTCACCATTACCATCACCCCACCTATTCCCTCACCCATCACCCCCCAACTATTCACTACCCATCACCCACACCCATTACCATTACCCCACCCCATTCACCACCATTACCCATCACCCTACCTACATCAAAGGTTTCCTCAATCTCGCAACACTTTTTTCACAATTCTCGCTAATAGGCTGCGAAAAAGAAACAAAAATGATCGGATCATCTCTAATTGGGCTTAAAACCTTCCCTGCTCGACCCAGTTCCCCCCCCCCAAAAATGTGCCATATGATGGATTGCGCCACGGGGGGCGGAACCTTATACCACACCACCCACACACACCCACAGACACACTTTCGCTTATATTAGTATAGATTACGTTATATATATATATGTATATTATATAATATAATATATAATATATATATATATATATATAATATATATATTATATATATACATATATATATATAAATATATATATATATAATATTATATATATATATATATATATACCTCGTTAAAAAGTGGATAGCTTTTCCGCATTTATTTATTCTCTTAGAGATATTTCTCTTGTCTTATGAGTGTCTTATTACTTTTGTAAATCACTTTTATGGATGCGCTGTAGCTTGTCTGTTTGATGTATCAGCGATTTCGGGTCTAGAACCCTTATTCAGCCGCCAGGGAAAGATGTTTTCTCCTCAGAGTTGAGGTGAGCATGATTAAGATGCGAGGTGAAGCGCTATTTATAGCCGGTCTGCCTGCCACGCAGCCTATTAGCGGCAGCCCCGGTGATTGGTAGATAGCTTTGGTTTCTCGTCTTCTTGAGTGGAGACGCGGATTGGTTGTTTGGTCTTCGCTTGGCTTTTCTGTGAGTAGCGCTGTATTGCTTTGTTCTTTTTCATTGCTAGTAGAGCTGTAGTCGTTTGCAGTACGTTAAGTTTGGGATTGATCTCGTTTAATACAGCGCTTCTAGGATGGGAAGTGGCCCTCCCCCCCGCGCAAATCTGTACACATGTCAACCAATTCTGTATTTTTCTTCTAGAAATTTTCTTGTTTAATTTTTTGGGAAAATGATTCCATTGTTGTTCTTAATAGGGACTTTGGAGGCTCCGGAAGTTAGGGCAAGTAAGACGTAGGACAGCTTCGTTGTCGTCATGCCGAGAAAGCTGTCCAGACGTCTTCTTGCACCTAACTTTCCGGCAGCCCCAAAAAAGTCACCTATTAGACAACATGGAATCATCATAACAAAGAAAATTCCAGAAGAAAATACGAATTGGTTGGACATGGTGCAGATGTGCGGCGACTTCCCATCTCCTACGAAGCGCTGTGCATAAAGAGATCAATCCCAAACTTAAACGATACAGGCAAAACGACCTAAAAGCTTACCCAGCATGAAAAGAACAAAAGCAAATAACAGCACTCACAAGAAAAGCCAAGCTTGAAGACAAACAACCAATCAGCGTCTCCCCACTCAAGAAGACGAGAAGCAAAAGCTATACCAATCACCGATGCGATAATAGGCATGCGTCGGCAGGCAGAACGGCTATAAATAGCGCTTCAACTCGCATCTAATCATCTCACCTCCAACTCTGAGGAGAAAAAACATCTCCATATGCTGCTGAAGGAAGGGTCTTAGACCCGAAATCGCGATACAGCAAACATGACAAGCTACGGCGAAGTCATAAAAGTGATTACAAAAGAGAATAAGACATCATTAAGACAAAGAGGAAAATATCTTTAGAGAAGATAATAAGATGTGAATAGCTATCCTTTTAACGAGATATGGGGGGACATTTTCGAAGAGCTCTAAACTACACCCTCTTAGCGTCCTAAGACCGACTTGGTTATACCGGGCCAAGAAGAACTACTAAGAAGCATTTCCGGAGTTCATCTGAGCTCGTGTAAGGCTAAGATCTTCTTAGTGCCACCACTTCCACTTTAACCAAATCAGCGTGCGCGACACCAAAGTCTGTATTTGGCGGGAAATACGTATAACAAACCTCGAGCATATAACACGCCGAGGGTAGTCTCTTCTTTCTCTCCCTCTCCTCTCTCTCTCTCTCTCTCTCTCTCTCTCTCTCCTCTCCTCCTCTCTCCTCTCTCTATCCTACTCCTACTATACCTCCCTCTCTCGCTCTCGCCTGTCAGGGTGGCAGGTTGGTAGAGACGTCAGCTGCAATGTGCAGGGCCTGTGGCATTCGGGTCAGCGGTTCGAGTCCGCTAGTTGTGCTGACGTGGCGGCGCTTTGTATAGCAATAACCTTGTATTTGGTACTTGCAAAGTGTCTAGATTAGGATGAAAATCTTATCTTCTCTCTCTCCTCTCTCTCTCTCTCTCTCTCTCTCTCTCTCTCTCTCTC
>JACEEZ010010183.1:0-12500 GCA_016584305.1 Chionoecetes opilio | reverse complement strand
TGAGATGGACGAGAGACCAAGACG
Organism: Chionoecetes opilio; assembly: GCA_016584305.1. NCBI lineage: Eukaryota > Metazoa > Arthropoda > Malacostraca > Decapoda > Majidae > Chionoecetes > Chionoecetes opilio. The sequence goes on along the minus strand of JACEEZ010010183.1, from coordinate 12,476 downwards.
GAGAGAGAGAGAGAGAGAGCGATCCTGGGCGTGTTGACAATGCACTGTGACTGTAGAAGAAATACATATGCAACTCAAGGCAAGGAAGAGGAGGGAGAAGAATAATAGAATAGAAGAAAAAAAGTATGAGAGAGAGAGAGAGATGGGGTGAGAGATGAGAGAGAGAGAGAACGACGAGATGAGAGAGAGAGAGATCCCTCGGCGTGTTGACAATGCACTGTGACTGTAGCAGAAATACATATCTGGACAACTCAAGGAGAAGGAAGAGGAGGGAGAAGAATAATAGAAGAAAAAAAGGGGAGAGAGAGAGGAGAGAGAGAGAGAGAGAGAGACGGAGAGAGAGAGAGAAGAGAGAAGAGAGAGATGAGAGAGAGAGAGAGCGAGAGAGGAGGAGAGAGAGAGAAGATAGATTTTCATCTATCTAGACACTTTGCAAGTACCAACTACAAGGTATTACTTATTACAAAGCGGCCGCCACGGTCAGCAGAACTAGGCGACTCGAACCGCCTGACCGAAGCACAGGACGCGCACATTGCAAGCTGACGTCTTCTACAACCTTGCCACCGGACAGGCGAGAGAGAGAGAGAGTAGGAGTAGGGAGTCGAGTAGGAGGAGAGAGAGAGAGAGAGAGAGAGAGAGACCGAGAGAGAGGGAGAGGAGAGAGCGTAGAGAGAGGGAGAGAGAGAGAGAGAAAGAGAGACTCCCGGCGTGGTATATGCCGAGGTTTGTTTATACGTATTTCCCGCCAAAATACAGGATTGTGTCGCGCACGACTGATTGGTTAAAGTGGAAGTGGATGGCACTAAGAAGATCTCACCCCCCCCCCCCCCCCCCCCCCCCCCCCCCCCCCCCCCCCCCCCCTAGCCTTACACGAGGCTAAGATGAACTCCGAAAATTGCTTTCTTAGTAGTCTTCTGGCCCGTATAACAAGTCGGTCTTAGACGCGAAGAGGTGTAGTTTAGAGCCTCTTCGAAATGTCCCCCAGATCTCGTTAAAAGGATAGTAGTTCGCATTATATCGTTTTTTTATTATTCTTTAAAGATATTTAACACATTAACTTTAAAAAATAAAAACTTTCTCTTTCTTATGAGGTCTTATTCTCTTTGTAATCACTTTTATGACTTCGCCGTAGATTGTCAGTTTGCTGTATCGCGATTTCGGGTCTAAGAACCCTTCTTCAGCAGCATATGGAAAGATGTTTTCTCCTCAGGAGTTGAGGGTGAGCATGATTAAGATGCGAGGTGAAGCGCTATTTGTAGCCGGTCTGCCGCCACGCAGCCATTAGCGGCATCGGTGTTGGTAGATAGCTTTTGCTTCGTCTTCTTGAGTGGAGACGCTGATGGTTGTTTGGTCTTCGCTTGGCTTTTCTGTGAGTTAGGCTGTTATTTGCTTTTGTTCTTTTCATGCTGGGTAGAGCTTGAGGTCGTTTGCCTGTACGTTAAGTTTGGGACTGTCTCTTTTATGCACAGCGTTCTAGGATGGGAAAGTCGCCGCACATCTGCAACATGTCAACCAATTTGTATTTTCTTCTGGAAATTTTCTATGTTATGATGATGTCCATGTGTTTCTAATAGGTGACTTTTGGGCTCGGAAGTAGGTGGCAAGTAAGGACGTCTGGACAGCTTCTCGGCATGACGACAAACGAAGCTGTCCAGACGTCTACTGCCACCTAACTTCGGAGCCCCAAAAAGTCACCATTAGAAAACAACATGGAATCTCATAACAGAAAATTTCTAGAAGAAAAATTCCGAATGTGACATTGTGTACAGATGTGCGGCGACGTCCATCATAGAAGCGCTGCTACAATAAAAGAGATCAATCCCAAACTTAAGTACAGGCAAACGACCTACAAGCTTACCAGAGAAAAGAACAAAAGCAAAAACCAGCCTACTCACAGAAAAGCCCAAGCGAAGACCAAACAAAACCAATCAGCGTTCTCACACTCAAGAAGACGAGAAACAAAAGCTATTACCAACCACGATGCCGCTAATAGGCTGGTGGCAGGCAGACCGGCTATAAATAAGCGCTTCCACTCGCACGAATCATGCTCAACCTCAACTCATGAGGAGAAAAATCTTCCATATGCTGCTGAGAAGGGTATTAGACCCGAAATCGCGATACAGCAAACAATGACAAGCTACAGCGAAGTTCATTAAAAGGATTAAAAAGAGATAAGGACAACTCATAGACAAAGAGAAAATATCTCTAAGAAGATATTAAATGCTTTGAAAGCTACACTTTGAACGAGGGTATATATATATATATCATATATATATATAATATATAATATAATATATATATATATATATTATATATCTATTATATATTATATATATATATGATAATAATATATATATATATATATATATATTACATATAGATATATATTACGTAATAACTATATAATATAAGCGAAAGTGTGTCTGTGTGTTCGTGTGTGTGTGTGTGGTGGTATAGGTTCCGCCCCCCGTTTTGGCCGCAATCCCATCCATATGGCACAATTTTTGGAACTTGGGTCGAGCAGGGAAGGTTTTAAGCCATATGAGATGATCCGATCAGTTTTTTTTCTTTTTTTCGCAGCCTATTAGGAGATTGTGAAAAAAGTGGGTTGCGAGAATTGAGGAAACTTGATGTAGGTAGGGTGATGGGTAATGGGTGAGTGAATGGGTGGGGTAATGGGTAAGGGTCTGGGGTGATGGGTGAGGGAATAGGGGGGGGTGAGGGGTGAGGGAATAGGTGGGGGGATGGGAATGGGTGAGTGAATGGGCTGTAGTGGTGATGGGTAATGGGTGAGGGAATGGGTGGGGGGTGATGGGGTAATGGGTGAGTGAAATGGGTTGGGGGTGATGTGATTTCAGAAAGTTGAAGGGGCTATCTGGACGAGTCTGTGTTTGGAAAGGCTTCCACCAAACCAACAAGGGGTGCGGGCCGAAGGCCCACCAATAAGCCATCCGCAGGTAAGCCTAGCCAAAAAGTCCGTCCCGGTGGTGGCGGCCTTTGCGGATAGTATATATATAATACTATATATAATATAAATATATAAATATATATATAATCATATTATATTATATATATATATATAAATATATATGTATATGGTATAATTATATCTACTATATATGTGTATATATATATATATATACTATATAATATATATATATATATATACGGTATAATATATATGTATATATGTATATATATATCACTATGTATACTTAATAAATATATAGATAAATTATATTTATATATACTATATAATACCGAGTTCAAATACTGCCGATGCCAAAATCTCTGTAGCAATCGTCGAATGGACCTCAAGAAACTCCCATCTGCTGCCCAATTAACTCCTACCTACCGGTATACTTACCGCCTTGAAAGATACGCCCCAACATTTTTTATCTTTTCCTAACCTACTAACCCTTCGGCTTACTCTGGTGAAAACTATTAACCACCCATTCGGTTCCTCCCGAATCACAATCGTATTTATGTGAAATCTGTCCTCTGACTCCGATGCCTGCCCCGAGACCCACCGTTGCTCTTCTGGCATTAACTCAGCTAATTTGGAGAACCTTAAGGCCAGTATACTCGATTTCCATGAAATGATAATTGCTGATTCATGTCAGAGACCTCATCCCTTTGGGCCAGCAGCGCATAACCTGAAAGGCTCCATTCAAGCCCCTCTCTGGCATGGAGGCCGTACATCCACCAGCACTTTCTCTAAATCCTAAAGCCCATCACTTGGTTTAACCTCTGATTCGTCTCATGCAGTCCAACGATAAGAGAAGAAGCTCACAGACGGTAATTATCCATCTCCTTGGAACTCAAACCAGCCCTTTATATTTCTGCCAGTGATACAGCCAAAATTTTTTTCTTCACCGTACTCAGAAAAGCTACTCGTAACAATAGGAAAATGTCAAAATCTTTTCTGAATCAAACTCCTCGCATTAACTTCTGGCCATCTAGCTAATTAGCTAGCTAATTATTATAAATTTTTTCACTGTTCTAGCCATCACGGTATGTACTGCTCTTTGTTTCACCCTGCCCATCCTTAACTGTCTATCGGTACCAACCTACCTTCTTTTCATCCCTAGTCCATGAAAATGATCTAGCCTCCTTTTTAAAACTTCCTCTACTGAGTTCCGCCACAACTACCTCGTTCTATGAAAGTCCATTCCAATCACTTACCATCTATTTGTGAAAAAAGTTTTTTCCCTAGTTCTTTTTTTAAATTCTACACTGTGTCCAGCCTTAAATCCGCTAAACTTCTTGTTTCTTACCATGGTTACTAGCCGTTAAAAACATTTTTCTACATTCCTTTATATATCCCCTTTATCAAACTTAAAACACTTCTATCAGATCCGCCCCTTACTATACTCTCTCGACCGTCGTGAGTTGTTATATTTGATAGCTTCAATCTCTTCTCATAACCTAAAGTTATGCATCCATGTAATAATTTCTGGTCATTGCTCTGCATTGATTTCTAAAAAAAGGCTTATATCCATCATGCAAAAGGAGACCAACAATCTGAACGTATCACCAGTGTCTCTGATGTTTTGCGACGGTCTGAATTATGAGCCAAACACTATGTCCTTAGAATATCCTCTCTCATGACTGTCCCACTCTCGCGTCACCTTGCTAAATAGCATCGGTGTAGTCACAACCACGCTATACCACTAAACACACCATTGGTGGTGGAAGAGAAGGAAACCAATGGCAAAATGTTTCTTTCTTGTTTGTTTTCTTAGGCAATCCATTCTACGATCTATTTTTCTATGAATATGCACCTATGTTCACTTCCGCCCTCCTCGTCACCCAATCTGAGGATTATAGTTACGGTCATAGGTCAAAGCTCCCTCAGTGGTGACCTTGCGTGATGGACGGACGGATCATTTAATACATTATACTTGCATGTATTGTCCTGACCCAGTACGAGACAGAAAATACCATGGTCCACTGTTAGCATCCCGATGTACATAACTTTTAAGGAGCTAGAAATAAAATAACTTCGCGAGCATTGAAGAAATTCCATAATAATGAACAAAAAAACACATAATTGGTGATTTCCTGTATTTAACGACTATTACCATTTCTTTGTATGTATTTGTACCATTCCATCGTGTAGGCTCGCCCCAGGCCTCTTGTAGCTCTCCTTATGGTTCGTGTCCACTGCACCAAGGTGAGAGGCCACACCAGCCGAACACAACCACCACCACGGAAGGAAGGGACCAACAACACAAAGTTCATACATAGAATATCATCATCATTGAATGCAAACTTCAGAAAAACAACATTCAGAAATTGACTGCATAACCTACGGTAAACATATCAAAAACACTGTAAACAAAAGACATCAATCAGTAAACATATCGTGGCTTAAAAACATGACTAACACACGTTGATACTTATCTCAGCTGCTTTATCACTTGATTCACTACAACCTATATATTACATATTGTTTTTAAATCTTGGTAAAGCGAGGCAAGACGAGGTGTCCACTGTTGTGGCCGGCGCCAACCGCTGACCACCGATGGCAGAGTGACGGTCGGCGTATGTCAAACCTTGCGCAAACACAACGAGCTGTCCTGGGTTAAAAAACGTTCGGTACCCGAACAGTTGGCAGAACTTCATCCCTTGTGTCTCCTCGCAGGGAAACCCCACACGAGTGAGGCTAAAGAAAGAGTCGAGGCGTCCACAACCCATGTCTTTTTATGATCTTAATATTCTAATTTCAGAACCTGCAGAAAAATAAAATTTCCTCATATAGTTATATTCCTCAACTTGCATCACGCGTTTTATCCACACACTGTTTTTTTGACCTTGTTAAAGATCGGAATCATTCACATCAAACCATTATGAATGCCCAAAAATTTCCAGGAAACTATGGCCTTCATGGAAACGCATTGACGTTCTGTTCGTCACGTTTTCTGAAAATCCCGCCAGCTGTCGGAGCATTGATGTTGTGTACGCTATTTTTTTAACAAATAAATAATGGGCATAAGCGAGGTTAAAGCAAAAAGTAATAGATGCTGGACTGAAAACATCAAAAATGCATAGAAACATTTAGGAAATATTACATGTTGATATTACAGGACAAAATTTTTCAAAAAAAATTTAAAACTAAATAATAATTTATTTCACTCTAGTCAACAAAATTCACAATGGTTTTAGCATGGGACAAATCTAATTGGTCGTTATGGTTTGTTGAAAGATTCTGTTGGAAACCTGCTAACAAATCCAAGAGGAACTTTACAAGATAACTTTCACCTATGTGCAGTAAGGGCCAAGGAGGCTCCGAGGGACGCCAAAGTTGGAGAGTCTCAGAACCCTCCACCTGAATTTCCAGAGACAGAGCGGTCACGCCCCGACCTGTGCTACTGATCTGCCTTACAGAAAACCTTCCTGATCGGCTACCATCATACAGCATCAGTGGGCTCCCAGTTACACACCAAAAAACAGAACAGGGGCCTTCCAGTACTTCCTCAAATTCTCCAGAGTTGCCAGAAAATACAGGGAATCCTAAGCAATCAAGGAAACCTCGCCAATGGAAACAGTGGAGGCTATAATCCCATTTCTGGCGATGGCTGGACTCAGGACCATGACCATAAGTAACAATGTGCAGGCGCAGCATTTCCATGGGGGGAGACACTTGCACCAATAAGCACAGTGAGGGATCTAGCAAAGGAATAAAGGTTTAGAGACAGGGACCTGGTAGGGAAAAGGCATCGCACTTGGGTCCTTGAAGTAGATAGCGGCTGTTCACGACATATGGAGATTCACAGATGCGATCCAGGAAGCATAGAGAGGAAAAATAGGAAAAAACACGAAGCTTGCTATCAAGGGAGAAGAAGGACAAGGCAACTACATCAGGTTCTATCAGGATCAACAAGGAACAGAGGAGAAAGAACCCACATGTTGGTCATGCGACAACGATATTGGAGTCACGGTTCCCAGCAAAGGAAAGCAGAGAAGGCTTGCAATTGTACTGTGCAGCAGAACGAGGAGGGAACAAGATAGAATTTGTCCACAAAATTCTGTACAATTTTTCAGCTAGCCACACAGCGAAAGGGACTGCTGCTGATGTGTATACCTGGCTGACCCCCAAACGGAAAGTGAAAGGGTAATGCAGAGGGGGGACATGAGTACCAACAACCTCGCTCCTGGATGTTTCCACATCACCAAGACACTTGTGACTCACATTTTTCCCAGGAGGGGCATTGGAGTGTGTTGGAACATCGGCAGTACCGGCTGATCGGTCTGGGATTGTCTGGACAATCAAGTGACAGCTCCGCCTAGTCTTCGCTACATTGAAGGGCTGGGGAGATGACGGGGACAAGTTTGTCATCTCAACACCTCAAACAACGAGGGACGAGAACAAGGGATGCTGACAAGGTACACATCAGCCAGGAAGGGGAGAGTACATGGCAGGCATTTAGCGAGGACCCTGCCCAAGTATTGCTGCTCTCCACTGGGGATGGACAAGAGGGCTGAGGTGTCCAGTGGCAAAAGTGATCCTGGAGTACCACGTCAGAAGCGATCTCTGGCGCCATCTTTGAACGAAGGCCTGCTGCTTGTTTCAGGACGCACCGGAATCTATCCATGAAGGCTAAAGCGCTACTGGCGGCTAGTATCCAGGTGATAGGACAAGCCTCAAACAGGACACGGCGCCGATGCAGAGTGGATCCGGGAGTTGCTGGAAGGCGCCATGGGGGCTTCTACTGGAGTGATCCAGCTTGACCTTGTGTGATGGACACCAAAGCGACAGCAAACAGTGGAGTACATCGCGGGTAAGCTGCCAAGCTTCTGGTAGCAACAGCTGACAGGGAAGGGTGTTCTACTCGCCTGCAGGACACCACATTCTAGAAGTGTGGTTGGTGCGTTATGGTTGTATAGGAGATCACGTTTGCAAAGAGTCAAAGAGCCCAGAGAATCCTTTGGTTCATAGCACACTTCAAGGAACGTTTGGAGAAGATTTACCACAGACAACCCTAAACCCTGTCATCCAGACAAGAAGATGGTGAATTAAAAAAGAAGAGAAGAAATGAGTGGAAGGAAAATACATACAGGAAATCTGAGTCGGAGAAGCTCCTAGAGCTGGACTACGCGTGAGATGGCGGAGCTCTACATGAAGTCCTTGGGACACGCCTCTCCGCGGAATCCACTGAGAGTGCTACGACGCCTGGATGCATTCATCAGCGTCAGGTGTGAGTGTCGCGCGACCTGAGAAAACTGTATATTAGCTAATGCAAGATTCGCAGTGACATGGGGCTGAGCAGCTGGGAGTACGATGCACAGAAAAACTGTTGTGAAGCTGAAGCGCCTCAACCGTACTTTCTGAGGACTGCTACTTCTATACCACCCACTGGGGATGGTCAGTCTACACTTGCTAGCAGAGGACTCGGAAAGATGATCGCAGTTCATTGAAGGACATGATGAAGCTGTCAAGAGAACAGACCAGAGATGCTCAGGCAGTGCTACAAAAACTTGAAACCACAATGGTACCGGGGACACAGGAGGGTTGTGCCGTTGCGCTTCTGTTCGGGTAGCAGACTCAGTGACAAGAGAAGCAGGGACATTGCTGCCAAGCTGCACGCCACTGAGAAGCCAGGGTAGCTTCAGACGAGGGAAACCTATGTTCCCTCAGGTTACAGCCAAGACGACTTCTGGCTGATCAGTTGGTCCAGAGAGTCATTTCTGCTTGGACACCTTGGCCATTGAGTATGGACTGGCTTTGCGCCTGTGGCGGCACATGGGCAAGATGTGATGACTACAGGCAAGGCCCTGGAATATGTCAGCAATGTACAAAGTAGTGAAGAATTGCTGAGCGGGAGTCAAGATGATGACTGATTTCGCACAAAACACATTACCACAGATTCTCAGCAAAAACAGTACCTTCTTCAAACTGTGGAATACAACCGTGAGCGATTTGATAGCTTCAAGAAGCAAACTCTGAAAAAATGGACTGTTGAATGTCCTTCTGACATAGACAATTAGAGTTTTCTAGCCACCTTGAAAAATAGTTTTAGAGTCTTTGTCACACATTTTTGATGTCAAGATTGTAATATTTATGAAATTTATGACAATTTTCAGGAAAATTTTGCTTTTTTCTGGATATGATGTGTCAGTTTTTCTTGAATTTTTACTTGGATTGGTTTGAGCGTCAGAAATCATATAAAATGCTTCATTTGATACCCAATTTGTTGTTCTAATTACTCCAATTGTGCAAAAGTTACTCAGCCGTGAAAAAAAAGTCTGGGGAAGGCAAAATTAGGCGCTTTTCACTGTCGCGGGGCCTTAATATCTTGATGGACAATCATGAGGGCAAAGGTGCCTAGACATGTTTAGCCAAAATTGGTTGTAATTTCGGCTTTTCCACGTCAAAAGATGGGAAGCCTACTGCAGGTGGGTATTTAAACAATAGGAAAAAATTGTTTTCTGAAACAGGTTAATTCTAATATACTTAGGAGTAGCGGGCTGGTTTGTCTCGTCTGTTTTGGGTAGCCTGAAACTGCTAAATTCAATTTTGATTCGAGAGTAAGGCTCCAAAATCGCAAATAAATCGCAGATGGTAAGCGACTTGGTCCCATGTCGATTGAATAATTTTGAAGGCGGGTGGGGCTAAAAACACTTGTAGGTGTATTAGATTATAGGAAGAAAACTCTGCGGTAAACGCTTGGCCGTATTTAATCTACTCCGTTAGTACTCATGTGCTTTAACTTTGTTGTGCGTACATATGTTGTGTGTGTGTGCCTTGTGTGTGTTGTGTGTGTGTGTTGTGTGTGTGTGTGTTTGTGTGCTGTGTGTGGTGTGTTGTGTGTGGGTGTTGTGCATGTGTGTGGGTGCGTGCGTGCGTAGCGTGTTGTACTTGTGTGTGGATAAGTCACTCTAGGTGTAATATTTACCAGGGCCAAAGCAACGCTCGTATGGCCCCGTCTCATATCAACATAAAATTTTTTATTCGTCCTCCTTAGTGCTTTGGTGGCCGAAGCGCGCAGCCACACCACGACGAAGCAGGTCACAAAACCCTCGGCTAAACACCACCGGTACACCAGTGTTCACTGCTGGGACTGGTGGGGACAGGGGCGTTAGGAGTTATAAGGAAAACAGCCCAAACTGTTTCGCTCCGCCCGGGGATCGAACCCGGGACTTCTCGGCTGTGAACTCGAGCGTGCTAAACCACTACACTACGGAGTACCTTGGTGTGGTGTGTGTGTGTGTAGTGTGTGTGTGTGTGTGTGTTGTGTGTGTGTGTGATGTGTGCGTGACGATGTAGTGTGTAAAGGGTGTGTGTGGTGGTATTGATCTAGTTGTATTCATCTAGTTTTATTTTACAGGGCCTCTGAGCAACGCGCTGGATGGGACTCCGTGCGCCATATTCAAATTTATTTTATCATTCATCCTTAGTGTTTAGTGTTGGCCGAAGCCACCACCCCGGGAGGGGGTCACAAACCCTCGGCTAACACCGGTACCCATTCATGCTGGGTGAAAGGGCTCGGTTTTAAAAAGCCGCCCGCCCCTGTCATCGCTCCGCCCGGGGTCAAACCCGGGGCCTTCGGTTGTGAGCCGAGCGTGAACCCCTTACACTGGGGACCCCCCCCCCCGTGTGTGTGTGGTGTTGTGTTTTGGGGTCGATATTTAATTACTCCACGCAGGGCCCAACTCTACGTAGCCCGTCAAGGGTTTGGTGTGCTGAGCCCCCCGAAGTGTTGGGGCCCTGTGGAATCACACGGAACGGGGTCTTTCCCCAGACACTTTGAAAAGTGACCAACGACAGCAACAACACGATTGGAGTTGCCATTGTTTTCTAATATATACTGCTACTAAAGCATCAATACATGGTCCGAAGGGCCCACAAGCATTGAATTAAACATGTTCAATACAGACTCAAAAATATATAATCCGCCCCTTAACAAGGTCTTCAAAAAGTCTTCAAAAAAATTTTGTCTTTTCATCCTCAAATTTTAATGGCAAGCGCTTAAAAGTCTATTACAACCATGTCTTTGTTATAAAGACCAATGATTCAAATACATATTAAAAATTATAATCTACCACGTACAAGGTTTTCAAACGTCTTCAAAACCTCTGTCTTTTCACGTGCTTAAGTCCTTTCTGGTGCACATTATCCAAGGGGGCACATTTAACATGTGCCAAACTTTGGGGTCCTAAGGGCTAAAAGAAGAATGTGTCAAATCCCCGGCTGGTGGGGATGCCTACCGTCGTCCCCACCGGTGGGATAGTCAATAATTTTTATCAAAAGCCCGGCCCGTGGAGATCGGCAGCGTCCAACACAAGCGAGTCCCAAACGGATTAGTATTTTTACTGTTTTATACATATCTAATACTTTTACTAGTGTAATTTATCATTTCGCCATTAAAATAATAGTTAGTGTTCGCCACTTATTGTGCGTTGGTGTAGAAAAAATGGGCCAGGTGACGTTTGTGATACATTTGAAGCCAGTATTGCTCCAACAATACTACCTCCCATTTCCCGCTGCCCCCCGGTCCTCAAAAGTTAACAACCTTATAAGGCCCCCGGGCCCTGTTTTCCCTTAATTATGACACGTTGCATTCACAAGGTATGATGTTCTCTGGGTTTGGGTTTTGAAATACCGTAATGGCTGGGAAAAATAGTGGGAAAGGGGCAGAGCGGTAGGCGGGTGGGATTGCAGGTGAACCCAATTAGTGACTCAAACCCCACCGTTGCTTGTCCTCTTTTGATTTCTTGCTTACCGCGCCGCGATGCAACGGTTGAAAAAATTTCTTGCATAGGCCCCTAAGAGATACGTGCTACATTTGACAAGGTGCAACCGTCTTGTTTTGCTGGATATATATTCACGGCCTCTTGTAGCCCCTTTTTTTTCTTGTTCTTATAACAGTAATCTCCCGGGTTCCAGTGCATACGCCAAGACCTTGCTGAATTTTTTTTGCATAATGCATCAATGGACGGATAGGTTTTTAAAACAGTGAAAGCTGGGGCCGGATAACGTCACACGGCAGATATCAGAACGACGGAAAAACGGATGATTATCTGTACTGCTTTTACGTGACGAGGTGAACGTTTTTTATGCCCCTCGTGTAGGGGTAAGGGGATTAACTCTAAGATGGTTTATAGTTTTTATTTATATGTTTTACTGCAATTTTTTATTTTTATCATTATCGCATGGAATTATAAGTCTTGTATTATTAATTTAAAAAAATACGATGGTTTTTTGATACAAACTACAATTTGCTGTTTGGCAGTTTAAGTGAGTTCTACTGGTGGAGGGGGTTTGGGGGTAAACCCTCGGGTAATTCGGACTTTCGGGTAATTTTGACCCAGGGGCTCCCCCGTTAGTTGAATTGAGGGATTACTGTACAAGGAAAGTCATCAATTTTTTTGGTTTTTAAGTGTAATATAGTGTGAAACCTTGATCAATATTTTATCTACGGCCTTTATTTTGGGGCCCCCCTTTTTTAAATTTTTTTAAAGGGTAAACGAAA